>BPLR01001374.1:132500-226297 GCA_021605095.1 Caerostris extrusa
AATTAATGGACATTTGTGATAAAAAATTCGAATAATTTGATACTCTCGCACACTTTAATGAATATAATGGTACATCGTCATTGAAAATATGATACCAAGCAAATAAGATGGCAGTCGAGTTTTCAAGAAAATAAATACAATTGGTGACAGTTTTGATAATAAAAATTTAAATTTAATTTAATGTTTACCAGTGATTTCATGTTTGATTTGGTTACTTTTTAGTTTGTTGCGAAATCATACTCTCATTAAAAGACGGAAAACCTCATTAACTTAATCTCATTAAAGTGCACCATAATAAGATCAGTATTTTTTGCTTAAAGATTAAATAACTTTTGCTTAAAATTATATACATCCTGTAAAGAAATGATTGGTAGAACATTTTCGCAAATCATAAATTAAAAGTATTAAATGCTATGCAGTTTTTTTTATACTTATCGTTATAATAATTCAAATGGTTCCGTTATTTAAATCAGTATAAATTTACACTGTCTTCAGAAAACTGTAAATGCATTTTGTCTTATGAAAAAGAATGCGAAAATATGTACAGCTTTTATTTATTAAAACTAATGCTTTCGCCAATTAATGAATTTAAAAACTATAAAAACATTTAAGTTAATGATATTCATATAGAAATATTTTTCTAACGTACTCTTTCCAAATTATTTAAATACTTACCTAATTGAGTTTACCTTTCGCAACTAATAAAGCTCTCAAATGAAATTTCTTTGAAAAAGCTAAGTAGTTATTATTAAATTAATCATAGTCATGTACGTTTAATTAGTAAAATATCAAATTCGTGTAATTAATTTAAAGAATAACTCGGTGAAAGAATTACATACGAAAAGCAAACTTGCTTTGGAAGTAGATTACTTTTTTAAACAAAATAAAAGCTTCACTTTCCTAATGTTTCATCATTATAATTACTAAAGATAAATACCGCATTTTTGAACATTTAAAAGGCTATAGATGTCTTGTTATATTTGAATTTGTTTTGATTTTTTCATTATTTAACTATTTTTCTCTTTAAAACTTTCATGCTCAATTTAGTTCATATAAAGTGTGTTAATAATTCGATTTAACCTGTTTACCACAGTACAGTAAAAATATACGTACCAAAATTTAGCAAATTTTCAGTGTGTCTTAATAAAATGATAACAAAATGATATAAAAAAATTTTAAGTCAATTGATATTTCTTTTCACTATGCGGAAATCCTTTATAAATATGATTTTCATTCATTTTTTTAAGTTAAAAAAATTTCTCTCTCTCTCACATACACACTTTCCATCTTTCTCACTAATTTATTCATGTTTCATTTCCCATTTTGTTTCCTCCTGACTCAGACTAGAACCCAGAATGAAAAAAGAACCTGAAAAAGGAATTCTTTTTCCAGCGATCTACACTCTTCGCCACTGACGGTATTTATTCCTAAATTTACATCCTGCTAAATATCTTCTATAAGAGAAATTTTCTCTCCCTGTAAACTAAAATTATTTAATTAAATTTTTTAATCAATGAATTAGTATTTGATAAAACTGTATTAACATCAATGTCATCCACTACAAGTTTAAAAAATTTATTTGAACTTGAGGTGGATGAATAAAAAGTATTTTATGAACGGTTGAAAATTTCAATAAGATATATAAATTTATGTAGGAGAGTGTGAACAAATAGTAGGAATTGAAATGAAAAAGTTGAAGTTTCAAGTTGAAATTTTCCTCCTACATCTGGCTCCATCTGTTGGTAGATACATGCCACTTAAATCTAAAAAAAAAACTAACATTAATTAATTAAATTTAATCACTGAATTAATATTTGATAAAAACTGTATTAACATCAAGTGCCATCCACTATAAGTTTAAAAAGTATTTGAACTTGAGAACTAGTGGATGAATAAAAAATATTTTATGAACTATTGAAAATTTGAACAAGATATATATAGGAGTGTGTGAACTAATAGTAGGAATTGAAAATGAGAGCTAAAGCGAAAAACAGCTTCACCATGAGCCATATTTTTATTATTAAGACGATTGTATTGATATACAACATTCATTTATATATTTATTTAAAAATATGTTAGATATTATAACTATATGCCAAACTGACCAAGGTCGTCTGCCTTGGACAAGACATGAGATGTTTTTATCTTTCAGGGGGCAGGGTTGTCAGGTAGGGTTTTTTATATATATTGAATAATATTTATGAAAATTTAATTATTTCTGCCGCGTATATAATATATTTGTATACATAGCTATTCAAATATACGAATAAAGATTGTAAAATTATTATTGCAATGATTTAATAAATTCTTAAATATTTTTATTTTAGTAATAGCCAAACTCAAAATATTTTCTTTAGTTCTCGTTTTTTGAATTTGATAATATTGTTCTTCTTCACTGACGCAACAGCTCCAGGTTGGGCCAATGCCATTGCCTACTGGCAGATGCAGTAACATGTGTACGGTTTACTATAACCGCGAGAGGTCGCGGTTATAACTGGTAACTGTGACCAGTAACTGGGTCCTTAACTGTGGTCCAGTGTAGTAAGTGGGCAAAGTTGGTGAGATCTCGAGGTGAACGCTAGAGAGCGTCAGATAAAATCAGACGGCCAGGGACCGGCTCTTGGCTTTTAGATATTAATACTAATGTAGTAGAGACAGGGTGCCATGTGTATGTATATAGTAATTGTATAAAATAAAAGATTAATATTATTAAAAAAGAGTATTCCATCCTGACACAACGAGCTGCTAGTATAGTAGCTTACACATGGTATATTTTCTTTTCATGGGATAGGGATGCCAGCCCTACGCCAAACACGCTAAAGTCATATTACATAGTTATATATACGGTTTAAAGCAGATTCTGAACCAGTCCCAGTATCCATGGCACCGCTGGCACTCGAACTCGAAATCTGGGGCACCGAGCGCCAGACACTCGACCATCAGGCCTCAAAATAGCATACAATTAACCTAAAATAACATAACTATTTTTAACAATTACAATTTATTACAGCTTATGCCTTAAAATATTACCCATGTAGCTCGATGGGGATAGCATATCACTCATATTTTTTCCATAACTTTTCTGACAAATATTCGTATAACGTGAGGATACTGTAGACTGGATGTTTGAAATAGCAGTAGAACACCAAATCAAATAGATTTACGGTTGGTGATCAAGGAGTCCAATCAGTACAAAAAAATGGTAGATGCTATTTCTTTTGTATAAAAACAACTGTAGAGTACGGTTTTGTGCAGTTGGATATATGTGGAGGAACTACATTTTGCATATTTGCCTGAAAGCTTTTCAAAACACTGAAATGATCGCAGCAGACGAAGTTATACATATGCAGAAACGAAGAACATCATTGAATCTATAGATTTGGTATTTCGCAGAAGAAAAGGCGTAACAGTAAGAAATTTCATCAAATCTCATCTGAATTTTTTTTGTGAGAAAACTTGAAAAAGAATTCACAGATATGAATGCGAATCTCCTCTAACTTAAATACTTTTAATTATGTTTCTGAATTTGTTCTTTCAAGGGAAATTTAGCATCATTTGTGTCTTGTTGACATCAATAAAGAATTAGGGTGCCAAGTTTTATCAAGAAGCAGGACTTCTAGTTGACAGCTTTAGCTGATGAATTGCACAGCAGCGTAGAATCGTATAATTTGAGAATTCAATCTAAAGGGCTTATGCTTGATATCGGAGCTATTAAAGGGCTTTTTTTAAAACAACTAGATCTAATTAAATTAAATGAAATTAGAACTTGAACACAGCAACTTTTGCAGCTTAATTAAAAATTTTAAACATGCTCTAGAATTTCAAATAATTTGTATCATGGTAATTATTTTAGTACATCATTATGATTATTGTGACTACAGTGCATCTCTAGTCATATTCTATACACCCTCACCAATTAAAATGGGTGTCCTGTGGAAACTAAAATTCTTCTTCATAGAACACCAACTAACTGTAAGATCGAGATGACATGGAATCAGACTTCTAATGGGTGGGATTATTTGACATGAGAATTTCGTATCCGGTCAAAATTAACCCTTCATACATAAATAACTTCACCTTATTTATGATTCTATTTAAGACTTACATTGTGAAAAAGAAACATCTACATTGCATAAACTATACTTTATGATACATTTTTTTGGCTGCGTATTAGAGAGGAAGCTTCCTTGATTGCTAGATAAAATATATTTGGTCTCGCATGACGTTTTTTCAATTCCTACTGTTAGTTCATACTCTCCCCATATATATTTATATTTGTTCAAATTTTCAATCGATTATAAAATACTTTTATTCACCCACTCAAGTGCAAACACATTTTTTAAACTTGCAGTGGATGACACTGGATGTTAATACAGTTTTTCAAATATTCATTCATTCATTAAATTTAATTAATTAATTTTAGTTTTATATGGGAGAAAGAAGATTTCTATTATATAAGAAATTTACCAGGATATAAATCTAGGAATAAATACCGTCAGTGGCGAAGCATGTAGATCGCTGGAAAAAAAATTTCTTTTTCAGGTTCTTATTTCATTCTGGTTTCTAGTCTGAGTCAAGGAGGGAACAAAATGGAAAATAAAAGTGAATAAATGTGAGAGAGATGGAAAGTGTGTATGTGAGAGAGAGAGAGAGATAATTTTTTCTAACTTGAAAAAAAATGAATGAAAATTATTTATAAAGGACTTTCTTGGCAATATAGTGAAAAAAAGTAGGAATTGACTTTAAAATGTTTTTTACATTACTTCTTTTTTATAGCTATTGGTTTTCTTTTTAGACAATTTTGTAAATGTTTATTCTTTTATGTTGAGCTGTTCACATTGATGTTAATACCAGTTAGAAAATTTTATGAAGCTACGTCTTTATTTGACAAAAATTAAAGCTACATGTAGTAGAAAATATAATGTGTCTTTACATAACATAGTTTTTGAAAAATTTCATGTATCTTCAAAATAATCATTTTAATCTGGCACTGCATTTTGCAACATTTTACGACTGGCATAAAATAAATAATTTTTTTTTTTTCAGTTTTCACTTTTGTTACCTTAATTAGATTCTTTTAAGAACTAAAATGCATTCATTTCCTTTAAATAGAAAAGGGTTCGGTTGGGACCTAATGGCGGTGCGATGAATGACTAGCGCTCACTGACTACTGCTTGAGAGCCCTTTAGCTTTCATGCCATCAATTCAAATTTCTGCCATTTGAGATTTCAATGATGTCACGCTGGAGCTCATTGAAGGGTGGAGTGGTGATTTGTCGTGTTCTCGGAAAAAGAACCGTTTCTCTCTGGTGCCATTGATGACCGAATATTACTTAGAAAAAGACCAAGTGAGCACTTGAGTCAGTCTGTTTGGATACACTGAACCTTTACCAGGATCTATAGCCTGGGGAACAATTTCTTTGACAGCAGAAGAATTTTGTTGTTGTGCCACGTACCTTGACAAGCAAATTTGCCTGTTGTGTTCTGTTTTTGATTACTATTCTAGGGGGAGGGGTGCAAATGGATAACTCTCATCCCCATACAGCTACTGTCCTCCAACATGATCTTCAGAGTGTTAATATGTTGCTCTCGCCTGCGAGATTACCAGATATAAGACGCATTGGATACAGTGTAATCCACGACAAGTACACTTGTTGCTGATTTGACTGACCAACTGCAACAATCATGGAACTCCATCCCGCAAAAGGACACATAGTATCTGTACGACACAGTGAATGCGAGTTGGCATGCCAGTATTCAAAATTGTGTAAGTAGCACTAATATTTCATATTTGAAATGGCTCTGATCGCCCATACTTCAATCTGTGACCTTGAAACTCTAATGAAATAAATATCTTACCTCGACAAATGTTTTGCCAAAAATCTATCTCATTCTTCTAAACTAATCCCCTTCTGGTGTTGATATTTCTCTTTTCTACCAGTGGAGTTTATGGGATAGCGAACTATTTGCAACTTTTAGGAATGTTAGTTTGAGTTTTCAGCACTGTAGGAGATGAAATGTAATATTCCGTGATTGAAAAACAAAGGTAGAAGTGGAGGGAGGGGGGCACTCAATAAGATTAATTAGAATTAGTGTTACAAAAAATTAATAATTTTTTTGTTTATTTGCTGTAAAATTTTTTAAGAAATGCATATTTGAGAATGAAATTTCGTTTAGCATATGCAGTTTTTATTTAAAGCAGAAAAATTTATGATTTAAATTTCCACTAATGTAAAAATAACTTCACATTTTTTTCTTAATAAATATATTATATGATTTTTTTGAGTTCGTTTTTAATTTAAAGGAGTTAAGCTAGAATTTTTATATAATTAATCTTTTAAAATTTTCTAGTATAGAATTTATACAATTGGAAAACTTTAAGTTATCAATTGTATAGCAATTCAAAGTACGCTTCTTTAAACACCGTATAATTAATTTTTGTCAATGCGTTTTAAGAAATAACATTTTTTATGAATAGCAATATGCATGTATATTAGAATACATCACTTATTTCAGGTGAATACACATTACTTTAATTCATATCAAGTTACTTCATTTTAAATAATTTTTGCTATTTTTATCAAAATTTAAAGAAAATAATTATGTTATAAAAATTATATATTAAATTTTGTATATGCATAATTATGTTACTTAAAGGTTATCTTATATTGTGAAATCTCAAAAGTTAATTTTGGATGTTGTACCAAACTTGTTATTGCTTCTATAGAAAACAGCTGTTAAGCGCACCAATGTGACAAATATAAGATAGTTGGAGTTACCTTTAATGTCTCAAAAGCTTTTAATTAAGATAATGTTTTCAACAGGCTAGGTAAATTAATGTGGGAAATTTAATGGATTCCTGTAAAGACTTAGAAAGCGTTTGATCACGACCCATCAAATTTCCTCATAAATTCTGAAGTTTCAGTTAATTAAATAGCATTTACCTAAACTTCTAATGGTTCTCTGTCACCGACTAGAATAGCTTAGTATCTTCAAAGCGGATTGCAATAAAATTTAAAAATTTTTGATTCATATATAAAAGAATTTCTTATTTTAATCTATTAATATAACGATGTAAAGTTACATTAATCAAATATATTAGATTTAAAAATTGTTGCAATTCTCCTTACAAGATACAGTTTACCATTGTGAATGAAATTAAGATTTTAATTACAAGTATTAGCTGATGAAAAGATTATTCGTGTAATAATAAGCTAATTACAAGTTCATTAAAAGGATACTATTTTAAAATGACATGATTTCAAGTTCATTAAAATGATAAGTACATTAAGAATACCTCCGATATATTATTTTATAACAGTATTAGTTCATTGGCAGGTGTGAATTCGTCATTGGTAATTAGTCATTAAGTCATTAGTCAATAATTATTGCTATTAATTAGTCATTGGTCATTGGTAATTAGTCATCGTTGGTTATTAGTTATTACGATATTATACTATCGTAATTTTCTGATTATAAATAGGGAATTATAAGTTAAATTTTTTTGGTGTGTCTGATGGCCGCGTGACTAGTGCTCTGGCGCTCAGTGACGCAGGTATCGGGTTCAAATCCTGTCGGTGCCATGGATGTTTGTAGTGGTTTGGAATCCACTTTAAACCGTTGGTTCCGGTCTCCTATGACCGTAGAGCGTCATAGAGCCCAATCAGATTTCTCACCCACATCATTGCCAAACTGAAAAGAGATAACTCAACTCTAGGCACAGTGATGTGGTGTGGTTTAGTAGTAGTATTAGTTAAAATATTTTAGTTTCATTTCTGTTAAGAAATTTTAGCACTATAATGCACTATTTATAATTTGTGGATTTTGTTTGTTTCAGAAGTTCATAAAAATCAATCCGGTAGAACCTCTACATAGAAATTCTCACTTATCCGCAAATCTTTAATAAATAAATATTTCAAAAAATGACAGAATTTTGTGTGAAAGAAAAACAAGAAATGCTCTGAACATAACAATAGTGGATGATAGAGATTAGCCAAACTTTAATAAAAGTTCACAAAATTCAATTCATGTTGAACAACAGATTGTACTAGTAAAATGAAAAAGATTTAAAAAAGCATTATATTAAGATTTGAAAATGCCTTACGTAAAAACAAATTAATATTTAACCGTGATACAAATAATTTCTTTTGTTTTCACCAAAGCTCTTAAATTCATATCTTCTTTCCTATTTCTGTCATCTTTAACAATTATATTTTATATGAAAATGTGACATCAAAAAAGCTCTTCAAAACTGAAAATATTTTTAATTTTGTACTCTAAAAGTACAAACATAACATTTTATGTGTGTATGAGGCGCTTAAGAACAGGCACCAAACGCCTTTCAGAATATATAAAACTGCGGATTTTAATGATTTTTTTTCTTATTTCATTTCGTAAAATTACTTCTGCAGTTTTATAAGCACTGAGATTTAGTCACGGGCAGGAAAATTTATAACAAATCTTACCGCAGCTATTTGCAAGGCATAAAAGTGCCAAAATAAAATTATAAGTTATATTATTTTGAATAATTTCTCAAATTAAATAAAAAAAACATTAAAAATTAACAGTAAGAATGCATAATTGTTCAATATTAAAAATTTTCTCTGCTTAGAGATTTAAAATATTTTTATTGGAATGAGATCTAATTGATAAACATAACTTTTTGATGTATATTATTTTATAAATTTAATTATTTTATGTTTAATAATTAAAACCCGCTTAGAATTAGTTTTAGGCATAATTTCAGGTTTTGTATTTTAACTTATGCAATGGTAGCTTGGTAATTATTGAGAAAATCTATATTATAGGCGAGAAAGGGGAAAAGTGTTTTATCATACAGTGATATTCAAAACGAATGCTTCATTTTTATACTAAGTTAGTATAAATTTTATATTTGAGACGCATATGCAAATTATCACAATTGCCATAATATAACCAAGTTTCTTGAAGCAACACAATGAACGTTACCAATGGATTTTAATGTGAACCCTCACTACTCGCTAGACGTGTACTTGGCTACGAGTTGCACATTCTTGATATGTATGAACGAAAATTCTTAGGATTTTTAAGACAATGAATTTATCTTTGAAGCAACTAGCGGCCTAATGGTCAATTGATAGCACTTTGGAACAACGGGCTTCAGATTCGAATCCTGGCTGTGTCATGGATGTTTGTTAATGGTTCGAAATCCATCATTAAACTGTAGGTCCCGGTCTAATTAGCCCAAAGTGTGCAAAAAAGAACCGTAGAGAGATAAATTGAAACTGAAGAATATGCTCTCTACTTTAGAGAAAATCATAATTTTATTTCGGTACTGAAATTTCTTGAAAAATTTGTTTTTGTAGGGGAGAAACATTAAAAGAAAATAAACAAACAAGGAATTTCAATTTATCATGCTTTAACATACATAGCTGGACGGATATTTTTTTGTTTTTGTTTTAATGCAACTGGTTGTCTGTCAACAATTGTCTTTGATGCAATTTAAAGCAAGCTCTGCACCGACATTACTCACTTTAGCACTATCCAGGAGGTGCGTGTAGTTTGAAAATTAGCTACGGACGTGGAATAACAATACCTCCGCAACGCTCATGTTAGACCGAGACCTACGGTTTAAAGTGGATTCCGACCACTACAAACATCCATGGCCCCTCGAACCGGGAACCTTGGATACCGATTGCCAGAGCGCTAGCCACTCGGCCAATTAGGCCCTCTGGACGAATATATTCAAGGGAGTACACCAATGTTCAATAACCCGAGAAATTATGAAGAAATTTCTCAGAATACTATAAGAACGAGAGTTCTACACTTAAGGGTTCCACTTGTCTGTTTGGCGATTTTTACCCTTGATGTTTTCATGAAGTTACCCTCTAAATCAACAAAATGGCCACTGGTATTACAAAACACTGCGGTTTTGCACTGAAAAGAAACTTGGCAAAATCGGAACCCTAAAGTACAGAATTAGCAGAAGAATTATTATATTAAATAACGACATAAATATAAAAAATTTAATAATTCTAGAACTTTATGACGAAACAATTGTTCAAATAATACAAGAAGTACAACCAAACTCAGACAAAGAAGCCTTTTAAATAATGGTTAAATTAGCATAAAATAATCCTTAGACATTATTTTGAAGATATTGAAACAATAATGAGCTTAAATTTTGAAAGCCAGACAGTTCAAGAAGAACAACAGCACATGACTTCCTATTGGTCAATCGTTATATTGAGCAATACATATTTCATGTCAGTTTTGAAACGCACATAAATAAAATGTGAAAACCGCATTTATTGTAAATAAGTTTTTTGAAGTGAAAGTTTCTCGTTTTAAGTGAGGAGATTGATTCACTTTAAATAATAAATTATACTTTTTTTCAATAATGACTTTTTTTTTTTTTTTTTGTTTTATAGCTTCAATTTTGTGGAGACACCACGAACTTCTAACCAGGACATCATGTTCACATATGATAACATAGGACTAAAATTGAATGCAACAGAAAAAAGAAGTTTTTAAAATATTTGTAGAAATTTTACTAGTAAAACTACTAAAGCAAAATTATTAAATATTGTTAAATAGGAAGCAACAATTTGTTGCTTTCTATTTAACAATATAACACAACAACAAGTGTTTAATTTTTGTCTTAAAACGTTTTTGAATGCGTTTCTATGCCTTACCATTTTAATTATTCAATTATATCTAACGGGATCAATTTATAAATTAATCGAAGAGATTTATTTAAATTTTATTCTTGGTTTAATTTATTTTCGGATTAATTAAAGATATTCCACATTTCATTAAGCTAATTTTGATAAGTTTCTAAAGGAATTAATTAAAATTTTATTAATAATGAAAATTAGATGAATAAAAGAGTTTTTGATGACGAAAAATAAATTTGAAGTACTCAATTCGGAATAAAACTTTTTTTATATTCAAAATGTCTTCTTCCATCTCCATCAGATTGATGTACTTACTAACACAGTTCAATTACTTTCTAATTCAGTTTCATGCAATTTTATATATACACATAAATAAAAATCACATGAAAATCAGTGTTTATTCTAATAAAAAGTTTTTGAAATGAAAGTTTCTCATGTTGCGCAATGTGATTAATCCGTTTTAAATGTTAACTTAAACTCTTATTTATTTTTTATGTTATAACTTCACTTTTTAGGAGACGCTACTGAACTCTAATCAGGACAATATCATGTTCACACATCATAAAAATAAGTTGTAAGTTATTATTTAAAACAGATTAATCACTTCGCGCAACAAGAGAATCTTTCATTTCAAAAACTTTTATTTAGAATAAACACTGATTTTCATGTGATTTGATTTATGCATATAAAATAGCATGAAAATGAATTAGAAAGTGCGTCCATCTGATGGACGATGTTATTGAGTATGGATATGAGTAAGTCCATGAGTATGGATTTTCAGAGAGATCACCTCTGATTTGGGTGGGATGTCATATTGGAGAAAATCCGAAACAATCCAAACAGGCAGTAGGATTATCATTATGCTGCTGCAAATCTACATTTCATTAAATTTATTTGCTATCCACATAGATCATATTTTCAATGTATATCCATCTCCATAAGAGTAGATTGTAGATCATCTTCTGATTTTGGCAGGATGTCATGTTGGAGAAAAACCGAAACAATAAAAACAAGCAGTAAACCATACAAGCACATATCCATGTTATCCTTATTCTCGCTTAAAATTCCATCTCCATTAACTTGATTCGGAATATCACATTGGAGAAAATCCATTTCAACATCTACTGTGGTCTAACATAAGAGTGATGTCATATTTAAAACCAAAACAAACCAAACAAGCACTAAAGTTATCAGAGGTAGATCACATTATATCATCTCCATTTTGGATTGGATGTCATATTGGAGAAAACCTAATCAACCCAAACAGGCAGTAGGATTATTATTATTCGGCGCTAAATCTTCATATCTATTAAATTTATTTGTTAACATTATATCAACATCTCCATTCAAATAAAAAATGGCTTTAAGAGGTAGATCACGTTTGACTATGGCGGAGGTCAAACTAAAGTAAATTGACTACAATCCAAACAGGTCGTAGGACGTTATTTAGAAGTAGACCTGACCGTTAAATGACGTTATGTCGACTTCTCCATCAAGTCTACTTTAGTCTTCAAGACAGTGATTGTGGTGAACTCTACCAACGTGATCAAACACTTGACTTCTTCCATTGAATTACAAATTTAAAGAAGATTATTATGATATTCGTTAAGAAGAAAGAAGATTTAAAGATTTTAAGATTTAAAGAAGATTATTATGATATTCGATAAGAAGAAAGAAGATTTAAAGAATTTAGATTTTAAGATTTAAAGAAGATTATTATGATATGAAGAAAGACGATTTAAAGATTTTAGATTTTAAGATTTAAAGAAGATTATTATGATATTCGTTAAGAATAAAGAAGATTTAAAGATTTTAGATTTTTAAGATTTAAAAAGATTATTATCAATATTGTTTAAAAAAACAAAATTCTTTATCTCCAAAGAGACTATCAATATTTTTAAATTAAACAAAATCTCTACTTACGAGACTACTATATTTTTACTTACTAATATTTATATATATATAATAATATTTGAGAAAGTAAACGAAAATCTATTAAAGTTATTCAAACAGCAATTTATAAGAAACGAATTGAATTCATTTTCGGCTTTGTTTGAAGCTTATTCAATGTATTTTCCCGCTATCTGTTCCCTAGCGGACACTAGATAAGTTGGCAGTTACGATTATTTATGAGTTAAAAAATAAACAAACACATAAAAGAAGTGGGGAAAAAAAAGTTGCAGAACGAAACAAATACTTATCGTTTTTACGAGAACGAGATAAAAAAAAAAAAAGAAGATATGTTCATTTTATTAAAAAAAAAAAAAAAACATTTCGAGGGCGTTCTTCTTAATAAATGTCCCCTGGTAGGATCAACAGCGCATAAAGCATTGGTAATAAAAGACGAAGCCAAATGTCGAAAGGTTTAGTCAAAATGATAGAGCTGCCAAGATGAGTGATGTATATTTAGAAAATAAAAACGGCAACAAAAAAGGGCTAATGAGTGGTTACACTGCACTTAGTTTTAGAGAGCCAATTTGTACCACCGAAGCTAAATGGAGACTTTTATTTTAATATTTTTCTCTCTCTTCATTATAAGTTTATGCCATTTTAAAAAGTCTGTACATTTTAATGGTTGTTATAAATATCCAAGTTATTAGAAACCCACCAGAATCATGATGTAGAACACCTGCAATAAAATAAAACATTTCAAGTGGTTTATGGCATGCTACGTTTATATTACGTTAATTTCATAAATTTTTATATTTCAACTTAGATAGTTTTTAAGTCAAATAGATTTCAAGTTTATTTGGCTGATTGAATTTCAATTTTATATCAAGGAACATAACTTATGGTTAGTAGGTTTCAATTATTGAAATTTAATTTATTATTTTTTAGGGCGAACATTTGGTGCAAGTTTAATGTTTTCTCAGATATTTATTTTTCTAACATATCTTTTTCCTTTCTATATAAATGCTTATAAATTTTAAAAAGTACTTCATTAATGTAATCTTTATTGTTTTATTTAATTAAAAGGTTAAAAATTACTTGGTGTATAAAAATTAAAATTTTAATAAGAGAATAACCATTTTATTAAGAAATATCAATTAAGTACATATAAATTTAAAACATGCTATGTTTTTCCAATGTGAATCCAAATAATTTACAGTTAAAATAGTTTTATTTTAATCTATTTAGCTATAAAACCCTAAATTTGCCAATGTGTATTTCACGTTAAAATAAATCATGTAATAAAATATTTTTCACGTAAAATGAATCTTAATTTATAAATTAAGTATATATAATCTTGACTTCAACATTGTATTGCAACAAATAGCGTCTTGGCAAAAAAGCAAATGTTAACATGGTATGTGTATACGAGTATTATATAACAATATCTGTAATTTACTGTTTAAGAAATAAAGAAACACAAGTGTAAACAAGTATAAAAACTTCATAAGAATGAAAAAATAATTTTCCTGTGATTTTTTTAATTATATTTATAAATTCTAAACCAATATGAAGTCTATTCTTTGGATGGTCTGTTATACCGCATGAATATTTTGCTTAGTTTGGATTCATTCTGATTTTCAACACTCTATTGTAGCAAATATCATCTTGGCAAAAAAGAAAACATTAACTTGGTTTATTCCTGTTTATTATATAACATAATTTTTTGTTTACAAAAATGAAGAAACACACATAAAAACAAGAATTAAAAAAACCTTCATAAGATTATAAAATGTTTCTCTTATGATTTTGATTTTAATGTATTTATAATTTTTAATCCTGATAAATCCTCATCATTTGTGTCATCCTCATCATCCTATGTGAACTCTATTCGTTGAATGGTCTGCTGTACTGCATGAACATTTTGCCTAATTTAGGAAGAACACAACAAATAGTGAATTACTGGAAGATAACCTCCTCTCCATCTTAATGAAGTGCTTTCTAACTTGCAGATTTAAATTATCAGCATAAATGTAGAGAGCGTTCTTACCAAGCTATATCTTTGTACCATTTGGCCAGTTCAGTATTTAGATAATATATGTTCATGAGATAATGGACACTCTTTTGCATCTGAAAATATATTATACAAACTAGCCATAAAGAAAAATATTTTCTTTTATGGGGGTAAAAGATTA
The DNA here is from genome assembly GCA_021605095.1 of Caerostris extrusa. Lineage (NCBI taxonomy): Eukaryota > Metazoa > Arthropoda > Arachnida > Araneae > Araneidae > Caerostris > Caerostris extrusa. The sequence goes on from BPLR01001374.1 coordinate 147,240, forward strand.
AAAATCAGTGGAATAAATATTTTTTATAAGGAACTCGAGTAATAACATCGTAACTTTAATAACACTCGTAATAATCAATAAAAAAAAAAAAAGCCTGTTAGTGTAATAACCATCCACTTGCGTCTTTCAATTAATAGAAACAGCATTCACTAGTAAAGCTTTTAGTTAGATCCTTTGACATAATTATCAAAATATTCAAAAGTTACTTAAAAACCAATAGAAAATGAAATTATTATCTATTGGCTTTTCTGAATACTTAAGAATACCTTACAACTTATTATTTAAAAATTATTTCGAACAGAAAACAACAACTTAAGAATATTACAAATAGTTTTGGAAATTCACATTTCTAGAAATTTACAATATAAAATTTTCTTATAAGCACTATGTTTTTATAATCCCATTCACAGCCTGTTGGATAGAGAATCTCGCACTTTGCAGCACCCTTCGGGCTTGGTACACAATGTAGGCAGGTTGTGAGAACATGTGTAAAATAATGATATGTACTACTGTGTCCAAAATGTAAGACCCATTTTCAATTTAAAATTCTCGGGGCTTATGGAATTTCAATTTTTTTTCTTTTTTTAGGTCACTGGCACTGTCCTTGACATCTGTGTGAAATTTGACGTCAAAATATTCATTAAGGTTTGAGTTACGCTTCGCTTTGTGACACGCTAAAACTGATTCCGACAATTTTTGAAATGTCTCAATTAATTGAGCAAAGAACTTGCATTAAATTTGTTTGCTGAAAGGTATAGAATGTTGCAGAAGGACATTCGGTGAGCATTCCTATATCGGAAAGAAATGTTTAGAAGTGGTATAAACAGTTCAAAGAAGGCGGAGAACGCGTTGAAGACGAAGAACCCTCTGGTCGACCCTCAACCTCAACCGACGAAGATCACGTCCAAAAATTAAAGATTTAGTGCTAATCATCTATTTACAATTAGAGAACTTGATGATGATGTTGGAATTTCAAAAGGATCGCTCAATTCAATTATGGGCCTCAAACGCGTCAAATCTCGATTGGTACCGAAAATACTGAATGCGCCAGCTCACACTGCATTGATTCTTCGTGACTTTTTGCCGAAAGTGAACCCCATATCGATCCGCAACCACCGTATTCACACTGTGCGACTTTTAACTGGTTCCCCTAAACTCAAAAGACCACTCCGGGGAACCATTTTGAGGCGAGTGAAGAGATTCATCGTAAATCGCCGCGTGCTTTGAAGGCCATCCCTGCCGATGACTTTATAGCATGCATTGAGGATTGAAAAAACGTTGGCATAAGGGCATTGCGTCCAGAGGGGATTACTTTGAATGCGATAAAATAAATTTGGAAGAATAAATAAAGATTTTTTGAAAAAAAAAAATAATTGGTCTTATTTTTTGGGCTCAGTAGTAAAACAAATTAAAAAGCTTTGAATTGTGGGCTGGGTTCAGTTTCGAACAGACTTCAGCTTTCTGTTTTTTTAGCTACCATACCTCCTTTTGTCTTGGATCCCTTGTTCCTTTTCTTTCATCGTGTGTTTCTGAACTAATTTTTTTTCACCTTTACTACTTATTGTCATCCTTCCTCTTTTCTATGTTTGACACCGATCTGCGGAAAAAAAAATCTATTCCGTTTAATTGTATACCCTCTTATGTTTTTCTTTCTTCATATATTGTTTAATTTTTTTAAATTTCCTAATTTTCAAAAAGTTAATGCGCACGGAGTGTTTTTTTTTTTTCTGTCTGCCTGCTTATGGCGTCGAAATGAGTTTTGTTAAAGGTTAAAAAAACAACTATCAGTTAAAATAAATTATGTGTTTTATTTATTATTATTATTACTGTCAAGCATTTTATTTATTTTATTCTGTATGTGTTTATTTAGTTTTGATGTAACTAATTTTCCAATGTTATATGTGAAACAACATGGATTGCCGACCAAAAAGAAGTTAAATTCAATTAATTGTAAAATTTTACAAGTAATTGATATAATCTTGTGAAAACTATTTTTCGATTTTAAAATTTAATTTGAAAAGAATTACATTTTCCACAAACATTATGCATTTAAGAATCTTCTTCATTGGTAAACAGCCCTTATGGCGGGCCAAGAACATTTGCCTACTGTGCAGATTTCGAGACGGAAGATGTTTCCATTTTACGGAATAGGGTTGTCAGCCCTACATCCAACAATCATAATAGATTAGGACCTGCAGTTTAAAGTGGTTTCGAAAGACCACAGCATTCATGGACCGCCGGGACTCCACCCTGAAACCTGTGGCATCGAGTGCCAGACACTTTTCCATCAGGTTCGCATTTAAGATTTTTTTACATTTATTTCACAAATTTTTTTTTCTATGTTCATTGAATTAAGTATTGATTTTTATGTTGTCCCTTATTTTATATCCTATTGATCTTGCTTGAGTTTAGATAACTTAAAATCTAAAATGTTACATCTAGTATCACTTAACTTTTTAGTTGCAATAACTAATTATCTCATCATGGCACGATATATCATTATATATTGCCTAGTGAAAATTATTACATTATTTTTAAATGTATGAAATTAATTGTATTATTGATAAATATTATTTATTTTTCCAACGTAACCAATATTTTTAGAGTTTCATCTCAGAATTTCTTCTCCTTGTCGGTGAATTTGAATTGCAGCGCAGGAGATATTTGCCAATCTCTTTTGGAAAGGACAACATTTTGTAATAACATTCTTATTTGCTTCTTTTTCTGAGTTTCCAACTTACATTCACCAATTTCAGTTGTTACTCTAACTCTGCATTCGTTCAGACTTTTTTTTTCTCATTTTGCCGTTTCTATTAGCACTAAGTTATCGTTTCTCTTCGTGGACGTAGTTGATTTATTTGGTTCCAATGATCTAAACGTTGCGCAAAACAAATACTTATTAGAATCGAGGACTCTGTCCTCTCCATACGTGGGGCGGCTTTATGGCCAATTGATTAGCGCTTTGGCCTTTGGTACCGCAGGCTTCAGGTTGGAATCCTGACTTTGACATGGATGTTTGTCAGTGGTTCAGAATCCACGTCAAACTGTAGGTCCGGTTTAGTTAGCCTAAAGTGTACAAGACCGTAGAGGACAAACCAAACCAATCTCTATACATGGATCAGATAACCATATGCAGTAATATCTACGATGATTGACTCTTTATCAAACATTCTTTGTCTATGGTGTAGCTTAATGGTTGACATTTTAAAGACAGCTATGACCTAATCCTACTTGAACCAGAAGGTTGGTAAGTATCACACATGGTAAAGAAGATGGCTCTCATTGATACTACTGTAGCAGTTTGAGCCAGTCACCCATTCTTATCGTGCCTCTCATTCAAGTATATTGCTCTCACAGATCCATAATTCTATGGATCAGTTCATTTTAACAACCATCACTAACAGCAACTTTACGTAGTATACAGTGCAAGACACTCCATCTCTCGGTATGGTCTCGACTATACAACCATGTTGGAAGTCTTTCTATTGGTTATAAAGTCTTTGACTAGCGTTACCAGATGGTTTGCAGCATTTTTAGCTATTGATTTGCTAAAACTTAAAAAATATTAAAGTATATATACATTATTTTTTTAAGTTATTCATTGACTTTTATTTATTTAATTACTTATAATTCGAATAATATAGATTTACTGCAACGATAAAATACCATTTTTATAAACTTCATAATTCTTCATTAAACCTTCGTTAAGTTTCATTTGTCCTTTTACATCAGCTCATAAAGCTGTTTATTTCAAAAAACAGGTTTTCTTTCATAACATTCTTGTTAGAAAAACATTTCATGAATTATTTATGTATCATTTTCCTGTTTAATTTCCTACACTTTGTTCTTTGGATGCCTAAAAATAAGGGCGAAAGAGAAAATTCTACTCCGAGTATGAAGTTTTTAGTTTCAAGGACGCAGGGGAAGTTTTATTTCTTATCCTGTGAGATGCTTCAAAAAAATATTTATTTAGAAAATGAAATATGTAAAAAAAAAAATCCCTTTTTTAAAAAATAAAACATGAAAATTTTTTTGACAAACATGACATTTTCCTTTCTTTTTCTCTATAAGAAAAATATAAAAATTCTAACGTTTATTTAACAATTTTCTTATATAAATATTCAAAAGTTAATGAATTAGTTACATTTAACTCATTTAAATTACTCTAATATGTTTACAATAAATTTAAAAAATATTAATTTGATAAAAATTCAGTACATCTAATAAATACTTGCTTTGAAAAAAAATTTTTTTGGATACGTGAGCTTGAAAAGACATTATATCGCTAACATAAAATGAATACCAAATGAAATGAATATGAATAGAAACTTAAATGAAATCTAAATGAAATTTTAAAATTTCCTCCACCTTTTAATCCGTTGTACTTAAAAAAACATGTATAGTTGAATATGATAATTTATCGACTACATAATATTTATTATACTTGTTAAATCTGATGGATACACGTCTGCTTTCTATGATTATTATCTACCAGACAAAAGATTTTTTTAAGAATAAAGATTAACTTCTTTATTTTGTAAGCTTCGTGGCCACTTAAAAACTTTCCAAATCCGTTCCCTTTTTTCTCTGTCTTATTACGCCATTATCCACTCCTCACATCTTAATGATAAAAAGATTTTCCTTTGTGGAAAACCGTTCCATAACTTTTTATCTACTGGCAACTTTATTGAGAAAGAGAGAGAGAGAGAAATAAAAGAAAAGACCTGTAGCCATGGTGACCCATCAGATTAAGCATTTCACATTAAGGAATCTCCACCAGTCAAAGGGGTAGCAGCAATATCCTGGGAAATGGGGATCCAAACGCACTTTATTCAAATTTTTCGTAATGTGCAGAGATAGAGATGGGGGGTTAGGGGTTTGTCGGGGAAGAACGCAGAAAAGCGTAAGTCAAAAAGAAAGATAAAACGGTTTGAAGGAGGTCTCCTGAATTTGATGATTCATGATAAGAAATTATAAATCTCAATGGCCACATAAATGTTTGACGATTGAGGAGACAAATTGAACTCAGGAACAGCGTAATGACTCGAGGCTAAGGGCTTACTGGGGGATAAAAAAGCAGAAAGAAAAGATGTAAAAGCGAGGCAGAATGCTTCCAAATAGCGAAACGTGACAGTTTTATCGTTTTCCCATCCCGATCGTAAAGTGTTGCAAAAGGAAGGAGGTTAGGTCTGTACCGTTGGGGGAATAGCGGACGTCAGCTTTCTGAAGTCTAATAATTTTCCGGATCAGGTAAAATTGAAAAGTCACGGATTGTCTTTTAAAACTGCAGATATGAATGAAGCGTTTCGGAGGCTCCTTTATAGAGTGCAACCTGCATTTTTATGGTTTCCCAAATACACTTTTGTTTTGTTTCACTTTAAGTTTTCAGCATCGTAAATATATAGTATTACCAATGACAAACTGTTTTGTGTGTATGTGTATGGAAATAAAACGGATTTTATTGGATTCATAAATTGACCAAAAGTTTATTGCATAAATTTATTGTTTCTTTTATTCAATTTTGGTGGTTTTACTGCTGAGTAAGTGAAAAATGAAAAGACTCCATCTTCTTGAAGTGAAATCGACTAAGACACAGATAATTAAAATAAAAACGTTAACTGAATCGGAGAAAATTATTAGCGCAATTGCAAATTTTAAAGGATGGATGTTAAAATAAATATTTTTTTAAATATAAGACAAGTAAATATTTTTTAAAGAAAACAAGTACACAAGTAAAGAATGCTTCGAAAGTGGATAAGTGAAATTTCTAAAAGTCCCTAACGACAAATCTCTAAAAATTTCAATTTTTAGATTTAATATGATGCTTAATTAAATGTATTTCACGTTAAAATGAATATAAAATTACCTAATTGATAATTTATCCTCTATGATTAAAATTTATTTATAATTATTATTGAATTGATATTAATACAAGTCGTCCTCAACATTAACACAAGTTGCCAATGTGAAGCCTATTCGTTGGATAGTCTGCTGTACTGCATAAACATGTTGGCTAATTTAGATTAATTTTGACTTCCAACACCATTTTGCAGCAAATATCATGTATTGCACTTCCAACACTGTATCAGCAAATATCAACACATTTTACTGCAGCGTCATGGTAAATAAAGCAAATATTAAGTTGATTTATTTGTGTTTATTATATAACAACATTTATTGCTTACTGCAATGAAGAAACACAAATGAAAACAAGCGTAAAAAAACTGCATAAGATTGTAAAAATATTTTTCTTAATTTTTTTTATAATATATTTATAAATTATAAACCTGATAATTCTTCCTATGTGAATTATATTTGTTGGATGGTCTACTGTACTGCATGAATATTTTGCTTAATTTGGCGAGAACATTCCAAAGGGTGAAATATTGGAAGATAAAGTTTTCAAAATCTTAATGGAAGTACTATGCAACTTGTAGATTTAAATTACTTGCATAAATGTAGATCGTTCTTACCAAGTTATAACTTCATATTATTGGGCCACTACGGCCTACAATTAATATAACGTTACTGTACGATGAAGGACACGATTTTACATAACAAACCGTTTTCTTTTAAGAGGATAAAAACATTAAAATCATCCATTTGCGTCATTCAGTCAGTAGAAAAAATATTTAGTAAACCTTTTATATTGGATCCTTTGACAAAATTATCAAAACATTCAAAAGCTATTAAAAAACCATTGGAAATGGAGCTATTATAATATCTATTGGTTTTTATCAATACTTAAGAATACCTTACAAGTTATTATTTAAAAATTATTTCTAACAGAAATCACCAATTTGAGAAAAAAAATAAATAGTTTTGGAAATTCATATTTCTTGAAATTTAAAAAATTAACTTTCTTATAAACACAATGTTTTTATAGTCCCATTCACAGCCTAGTGGATCCAGAATCTTGCACTTTGCAGCACCCTTCGGGCTTGGTACACAATATAGGTAAAGTTACGAAAACATGTGCAAAATAATGATATATACTACTGTGTCCAAACTAATTTTCAATTTAAAATTCCCGGGGCTTGTGGAATTTCAATGTTTTTTTCTTTTTTTAGGTCACTGGCACTGTCCTTGACATCTGTGTGAAATTTGACGTCAAAATATTCATTAAGGTTTGAATTACGCTTCGCTTTGTGACACGATAAAACTGATTCCGACAATTTTTGAAATGTCTCAATTAATTGAGCAAAGAACTTGCATTAAATTTTGTTTGCTGAAAGGTATAGAATGTTGCAGAAGGCATTCGGTGAGCATTCCTATGTCGGAAAGAAATGTTTAGAAGTGGTATAAATAGTTCAAAGAAGGCGGAGTGCGCGTTGAAGACGAAGAACCTCTGGTCGATCATCAACCTCAACCGACGAAGATCACGTCCAAAAAATTAAAGATTTGGTGCTAACCATCTATTTACAATTAGAGAACTTGGTGATGATGTTGGAATTTCAAAAGGAACGTTCAGTTCAATTATGGGCCTCAAACGCGTCAAATCTCGTTTGGTACCGAAAATACTGAATGCGCCAGCTCACACTGCATTGATTCTTCGTGACTTTTTGCCGAAAGTGACACCCATATCGATCCGCAACCACCCTATTCACACCGTGAGACTTCTAACTATTCCCTAAACTCAAAAGACCACTCGGGGAACCGTTTTGAGGCGAGTGAAGAGATTCATCGTAAATCGCCCTCGTGCTTTGAAGGCTATTCCTGCCGATGACTTTTTAGCATGCACTGAGCATTGGAAAAAGTTGGCATAAGTGCATTGTGTCCAGTTGGGATTACTTTGAAGGCGTTGAAATAAATTTGGAAGAATAAATAAAGAGTTTTCGAAAAAAGAAATAGTTGGTCTTTCTTTTTTTGGGCTCAGTAGTAAAACAAATTAAAAAGCTTTGAATTGTGGGCTGGGTTTAGTTTCGAACAGACTTTAGCTTTCTGTTTTTTTAGCTATCATACCTCCTTTTTGTCCTGGCTCCCTTGTTCCTTTTCTTTTATCGTGTGATCCTGAACTAATTTTTTCAATTTTACTACTTATTATCATCCTTCCTCTTTTCTATGTTTGACACCGAACTGCGGGAAAAACTATTCCGTTTAAGTGCATGTCCTCTTATGTTTTTCTTTTCTTCATATATTGTTTAATTTTTTTTAAATTTCCTAATTTTCAAAAGTTAATGCGCACGGAGTGTTTTTTTCTGTTTGCCTGCTTGTGGCATCGAAATGAGTTTTGTTAAAGGTAAAAAAAAAAAAAAAAAAACTATCAGGTAAAATAAATTATGTGTTTTATTTATTGCTATTATTACTGTCAAGCATTTTATTTATTTTATTCTGTATGTATTTAGTTTTTGATGTAAATAATTTTCCAATGTTATATGTGAAACAACATGGATTGCCGACCAAAAGGAAGTTAAATTCAATTAATTGTAAAATTTTACAAGTAATTGATATAATCTTGTGAAAACCAATTTTTCGATTTTAAAATTTAATTTGAAAAGAATTACATTTTCCACAAACATTATGCATTTAAGAATCTTCTTCATTGGTAAACAGCCCTTTGGCGGGCCATGAACATTTGCCTACTGTCAGATTTCTAGACGAAAGATGTTTCCATTTTACGGAATAGGGTTGTCAGCCCTACATCCAACAATCATAATAGATTAGGACCTACAGTTTAAAGTGATTTCCGAACGACCACAGCATTCATGGCCCGCCGGGACTCCACCTTGAAACCTGTGGCCTCGAGTGCCAGACACTTTTCCATCAGGTTCGCATTTAAGATTTTTTACATTTATTTCACAAATTTTTTTCTGTGTTCATTGAATTAAGTATTGATTTTATGTTGTCCCTTATTTTATATCCAATTGATCTTGTTTGAGTTTAGATAACTTAAAATCTAAAACGTTACGTCTATTATCACTTAACCTTTTAGTTGGAATAACTAATTATCTCATCATGGCACGATATACCATTACATATTGCCTAGTGAAAATTATTACATTATTTTTAAATGTATGAAATTAATTTCATTATTGATATATATTATTTATTTTTCCAACGTAACCATATTTTTAGAGTTTCATCTCAGAATTTCTTCTCCTTGTCGGTGAATTTGAATTGCAGCGCAGGAGATATTTGCCAATCTCTTTTGAAAAGGACAACATTTTGTAATAACATTCTTATTTGCTCCTTTTTTTCTGAATTTCCAACTTACATTCACCAATTTCAGTTGTTACTCTAACTCTGCATTCGTTCAGACTTTTTTTTTTTTTCTCATTTTGCCGTTTCTATTAGCACTAAGTTAGCGTTCTTTGGTTCCAATGATCTAAACGTTGCGCAAAAACAAATACTTATTAGAATCGAGGACTTTGTCCTCTCCATACGTGGAGCGGTTTGAGGGCCAATTGACTAGCGCTCTGGCCTTTGGTACCCCAGGCTTCAGATTCGAATCCTGACTTTGGCATGGATGTTTGTCAGTGGTTCAGAATCCACGTCAAGCTGTAGGTCCCGGTTTAATTAGCCTAAAGTGTACAAGACCGTAGAGGACAAACCAAACCAATCTCTATACATGGATCAGATAACCATATGCAATAATATCTACGAGGATTGACTCTTTATCCAAACATCCTTTGTCTATGGTGTGAGCTTAATGGTCGACATTTTAAAGAAAGCTATGACCTAATCCTACTTGAACCAGAAAGTTGGTAAGTATCACATATGGTAAAGAAGATGGCTCTCATTGATACTACTGTAGCAGTTTGAGCCTGTCGCCCATTCTTATCGTGCCTCTCATTCAAGTATATTGCTCTCACAGATCCATAATTCTATGGATAAGTTCATTTTAACAACCATCACTAACAGCAACTTTACGTAGTATACAGTGCAAGACACTCCATCTCTCGGTATGGTTAGTAAGCGTCGAGCATCTTGACTATACAACCATGTTGGAAGTCTTTCTATTGGTTATAAAGTCTTTGACTAGGGTTACCAGATGGCTTGCAGCATTTTTAGCTATTGATTTGCTAAAACTTAACCAAATATTAAAGTATATATACATTGTATATTAAATACATTATTTTTTAAGTTATTCGGGGACTTTTATTTATTTAAATACTTGTAATTCGAATAATACAGATTTACTGCAACGATAAAATACTATTTTTTTAAACTTCACAATTCTTCATTAATCCTTCGTTAAGTTTCATTTGTCCTTTTACAACAGCTCATAAAGCTGTTTATTTCAAAAACAGGTTTTCTTTCATAACATTCTTGTTAGAAAAACATTTCATGAATTATTTATGTATCATTTTCCTTTTTAATTTCCTACACTTTGTTATTTGGATGCCTAAAAATAAGGGCGAAAGAGAAAATTCTACTCCGAGTATGAAGTTTTTAGTTTCAAGGACGCAGGGGAAGTTTAATTTCTTATCCTGTGAGATGCTTCAAAGAAATATTTATTTAGAAAATGAAATATGTAAAAAAAATCCCTTTTTTAAAAAATAAAACATGAAAATTTTTTTTTTGACAAACATGACATTTTCCTTTCTTTTTCTCTATAAGAAAATATAAAAATTCTAACGTTTATTTAACAATTTTCTGATATAAATATTCAAAAGTTAATGAATTAGTTACATTTAACTCATTTAAATTACTCTAATATGTTTACAATAAATTTAAAAAATATTAATTTGATAAAAATTCAGTTCATCTAATAAATACTTGCTTTGACAAAAAATTTTTTTGTAATACGTGAGCTAGAAAAGACATTATATTGCTAACATAAAATGAATACCAAATGAAATGAATATGAATAGAAACTTAAATGAAATATAAAGAAAATTTTTAAATTTCCTCCACCTTTTAATCCGTTGTACTTAAAAAAAAAAACATGTATAGTTGAATAGGATAATTTATCGACTACATAATATTTATTATACTTGTTAAATCTGATGGATACACGTCTGCTTTCTATGATTATTATCTACCAGACAAAAGATTTTTTTAAGAATAAAGATTAACTTCTTTATTTTGTAAGCTTCGTGGCCACTTAAAATCTTTCCAAATCTGTTCCCTTTTCTCTGTCGTATTACGCCATTATATACTCCTCACATCTTAATGATAAAAAGATTTTCCTTTGTGGAAAAACGTTCCATAACTTTTTATCTACTGGCAACTTTATTCGAAAGAGAGAGAGAGAAAAAAATAAAAAAGAAAACTGCAGAACTGTAGCCATGGTCACCCATCAGATTAAGCATTTACATTAAGGAATCTCCGCCAGTCAAAGGGGTAGCAGCAATATCCTGGGGAATGTAGCCCACCAAATCGCACTTTATTCAAATTTTTCTTAATGTGGGGAGATAGAGATGGGGGTTGGGGATTTGGGGGGGACGAACTCAGAAAAGCGTAAGTGAAAAAGAAAGATAAAACGGTTTGAAGGAGGTCTCCTGAATTTGATGACTCATGATAAGAACTTATAAATCTCAATGGCCACATAAATGTTTGACGATTGAGGAGACAAATTGAACTCGGGAACAGCGTAATGACTCGAGGCTAAGGGCTTACTGGGGGATAAAAAAGCAGAAAGAAAAGTTGTAAAAGCGAGGCAGAATGCTTCCAAATAGCGAAACGGGACAGTTTTATCGTTTTCCCATCCCGATCGTAAAGTGTTGCAAAAGGAAGGGGTTAGGTCTGTACCGTCGGGGAAATAGCGGACGTCAGCTTTCTGGAAGTCTAATAATTTTCCAGATGAGGTAAAATTGAAAAGGCAGGGATTGTCTTTTTTTAAACTGCAGATATGAATGAAGCGTTTCGGAGACTCCTTTATAGAGTGCAACCTGCATTTTTACGGTTTTCGAATACATTTTTGTTTTGATTCGCTTTAAGTATTCAAGCATCGTAAATAAATAGTCGAGGAATGAGGAACTGTTTTGTGTGTGTGTATGGAGATAAAAACGGATTTTATTGGTTTCATAAATTGACCAAAAAGGTTTATTGCATAATTTTATTGTTTCTTTTATTCAATTTTGGTGGTTTTACTGCTGAATAAGTGAAAAAAATGAAAAGACTCCATCATCCCGAAGTGAAATTGACTAAGACACAGATAATTAAAATAAAAACGCTACTTGAATCGGAGAAAATTATTAGCGCAATTGCAAATTTTAAAGATCGGATATTAAAATATATTTTTTTTAAATATAATACAAGTAAAAGCAAACAAGTACATAAGTAAAGAATGCTTTGAAAGTCGACAAGTAAAATCTCTAAAATTCCAATTTTTATCTTTAATAGGATGCTTAATTAATATATATTTCAGTTTGGAAAAAACATAAAATGACCTAGTAGTTAATTTACCATCCATGATTAAAATTTATTTATATAAGATCGAATTATTTATTATTATTATATATATATATATATATATATATATATATATATATATATATATATATATATCTAATGAAATAGAGAGAGAGAGTTTTTGAAATAAAAGCAAACACTCTTTATTTTTCTGACAGACGTTTACATTATGCGTGTAAAAGAACAGAAAAACAAATAAATAAATATTTTTAAAATTGTCTCCATCTTTTAATGCTCTGTGTGTAAAAAAAAAATATGTAGTTGAACGTGATAGTTTATCGACTACGTAATATTTATTATACTTGTTAAATCTGATGGATAAACGTCTGCTTTCTATTAATATTATCTACCTGATAAAAACTTTTTTAATAAAGATTAGCTTCTGTATTTCTTGCATTTAAAAACTTTCCAAATCCGTTCCCTTTTCTCTGTCATATTGCGTCATTATCAACTCCTCACATCTTAATGATGAAAAGATTTTCCTTTGTGGAAAACCGCTCCATAACTTTTTATCTACTGGCAACATTATTAGAGAGAGAGAGATAAAAAGCAAAGACCTGTAGACATGGTGATCCATCAGATTAACCATTTACATTAAGGAATCTATGGCAGAAAATATTTAGACCGTGATCATTTATGCCATAATGGCTACACCGACGTTACTCACTTAGCACTCGCAGGGTGTATGTGTAACTTGAGGATAAACAACAGACGTGGAGTAACAATTCCCCCCACGACGCTCTACGATCACACTACGGGGACCTACAGTTTAAAGTTGATTCCGAACCACTACATACATCCATGACACTGTCGGGACTCGAACCTAAAACATGTGGTTTCAAGCGACAGAGCGCTAGCCACTCGGCTATCAGGCCCCTGTATTTTTATTATATAACATTGTGTTTTTTAGCAAAGTGTTTTTTAATATGTGGCATTGTGTTTTTTTTGCGACACAATTTCCTAATATCAGAAATATAGCCTATAGAAAGATGCAGAACCTTTTAAAATAATTTACCATGTATAAAATAAAAAAAAAGATTTCTATTATCTACCAGATAAAAACTTTTTTTTTTTTAAGAATAAAGATTCGCTTCTGTATTTCGTAAGCTTCGCGGCCACTTAAAAACTTTCCAAATCTGTTCCCTTTTCTCTGTCGTATTACGCCATTATCAACTCCTCACATCGTAATGATAAAAATATTTTCCTTTGTGGAAAACCGCTCCATAACTTTTTATCTACTGCAAACTTTATTAGAGAGAGAGAAATAAAAAAAAAAGCAAAGACCTGCAGCCATGGTGACCCATCAGATTAAGCATTTACATTAAGGAATCTCCGCCAGTCAAAGGGGTAGCAGCAATATCCTGGGGAAATGTAGCCCACCAAAGCTAACTTTATTCACATTTTTCGTAATGTGGAGAGATAGAGATGGGGGGTCAGGGGGATGGAACGCAGAAAGCTTAAGTGAAAAAGAAAGATAAAATGGTTTGAAGGAGGTCTCCTGAATTTGATGACTCATGATAAGAACTTATAAATCTCAATGGCCACATAAATGTTTGACGATTGAGGAGACAAATTGAACTCGGGAACAGCGTAATGACTCGAGGCTAAGGGCTTACTGGGGGATAAAAAAGCAGAAAGAAAAGTTGTAAAAGCGAGGCGGAATGCTTCCAAATAGCGAAACGTGACAGTTTTATCGTTTTCCCATCCTGATCGTAAAGTGTTGCAAGGTTAGGTCCTGTACCGTTGGGGGAATAGCGGACGTCAGCTTTCTGGAAGTCTAATAATTTTCCGGATCAGGTAAAATTGAAAAGGCACGGATTGTCTTTTAAATCTGCGGATATGAATGAAGCTTTTCGGAGGCTCCTTTATAGAGTGCAACCTGCATTTTTATGGTTTCACAAATACATTTTTGTTTTGTTTCGTTTTCAATGTTTGGCATCGTAAATAAATAGTTTTCGGAATGAGGAACTGTTTTTGTGTGTGTGTATGGAAATAAAAAGGATTTTATTGGATTCATAAATTGACCAAAAAGTTTATTGCATAATTTTATTGTTTCTTTTATTCAATTTTGGTGGTTTCTACAGATGAGTAAGTGAAAAGACGGGAGGACTCTGTCCTCCTGAAGAACAATCGTCGAAGATATGGATAATTATAATAAAAACGTTAATTGAATCGGAGGAAATTATTAGCGCAAATTGCAAATTTTAACAATTGGATGTTAAAATAAATTTCTTTTTTAAATATAATACGTGTAAAAGCAATTAAGTAGCCAAGTAAAGAATGCTTCGAAAGTCGACAAGTGAAATGTCTAAAAGTTTCTAAAGACCTCTAAAATTTCAATTTTTGTCTTTAATTAGATGCTTAATTAAAATGTATTTCACTCCGCAATGAATATAAAATGACCTAATTGTAATTTATTTATAATTATCATCGAATTTATATTAATACATTTTGTCTTAGACTGTTAAATTTTGTATACATATTATAATACATAATATATATTTTTAATTAATTAGGATCAGAAATTAATTGTCATAATAATATCTTACCTGAGATAAATAACAGAACTGTGTCTGACAGTAAGTTCTTTTATGGATTAAAACATCTGTTTAAATCACAGTTCATATGCAGAAAATTTAAATATTTGTTATATAAAATCCCTATTACACCTATTTTGGTCCATAGCTCTGAAACATGAACTTCGAAAAGATCTAATGAGGCCCATTTAGGTATGTTTGAGCTGAAGATTCTTGGCTATTCTTGGAGGTGTTAGGAAAGTGATTGTTGGAGAAGACGGTACAACGCAGAAATTTATAAACGCTATAAAGACCAAGATATTGTAAAATTTATTAATATCAATAGACTAAACTGGGCCGTTCGTATGTATTTAGAATGAATGATTTAAATCCTGTAAAAGGCTCGTTTTTTCAAAGCCACAGAGACAAAGAGGAAGTGGACGAACCAAGTTGCGATGGATCGAAGCTGTTGAAAAATATTTTACCATAACACTTGCACACATTATATTAAAATACTTTTTAAAATAGAGATATTTCTTTATTTTGTCCTTTGTGGCTTTCCTATATAGCAGGGTTATTTTGATTATTAAGTTCCCCAGATATTACAGATTACATTATGTTTTGTTTTAACATTCTAGAAGATATTTAAATGTTAGATTTCATGATGTATAAATATTTAATTTTTACATTTTGTTTGAACACTCTTAAGCTTTTCAGCCAGAATTATAATTTTTTTAATTAATTAAAATATTAATATATACACATATATATTCAAATAACGAACTATAAAACTATGAAGGGACTTTAAAAATAGTTGTTGTCTATTTTAAACCTCTGAACTTTTTAATATATTATTTACTACACCACTTACCAAATTAAAAACACTTGATTTTAATTCATGTAATAAGTCTGATTTGATATAACAAAATTTTTCATGCTTTACATAAATTTTATAATGCTTTAAGCATCATTTTTATATTTAAATTTCTTAGAAGTAAAAGTATTTAACAATAAAATATTTAAGGAAACGTGTTTGCTAAAGATTTAATACAAATAGAAAGTTTCAATGCTATTCCATTGTTATGATAACCAATTATTTTAAAATTTAACAGAAACGTTTCCAGAAATTTGAAGTATTTTACTTTCTTAGATAATATATAAATCCTCAAATTTTTGAGCGAAGGAACATACAAGAATCGAATAAGATTTCTTCAGATTCTATTGTACGAAATACAATCGGCTTAAACTAGCATTCTTCTTTGTTGTTTCAGGGTCATTCATTTTCAAGAATGTCGTCTCATTTCAATGTTTTGGTTATATTATTGTTCTCGTTTGGGCCGATGACAATAGCAGGAGAAGGAATGACTTCCGAAGCTCAGCGAAGCCGAAAACTTTCAAATCAGGACCTGCGAGTGATAAAATTTGAATTAAAAGAATTCTCAGACTTGTCTGATAATCCGGCTGGCAGTGAAGCATATAATGAAATGTTTGTCTTGGCTGTTTACTTAAAGCATTAGAGGCAGCAATTCCGCTGTTCAAGTCGCCTTCCCTGCAATTTCTGAAAAGGAAATGGAAGAGGAATCAAATTACAAAACACTCGTTCGAATTTGCATCAGTTAAATGAAAATTCTGGATTCACAATATAAAATTCTACTTTAATTTACTTCGCATTTCCATTCATATACATATATAAACATATTTTTTTTTTTTTGATATAATACATTATAAATAAGTATTCTGAGCCATAAAGTTTAAATCAAATAATCCCTTTAAATAATAGTGCTCTGTAATAAATCTAAATTGTTTGTTGCTTTTTGTTTTGCTTTTTTTTTGTGTGTTTATTTGTTCAAAAGAAGCGATTTTTTTTTTCTTATCCCACTTGGTAGACAGCAACATCTAGACCAAATCCATGAACTCGCGTGGTCTCAAGGAAGGAGGAAAAGGGAATGGGACACTGGTAGAAGTCTGATTTGAAGGAGGAGGACATTGCCTTCCTAGAGGAATTTTACTTGGAACTACCCTGCATTTGTGTATCAAGTTTTATTTTATTTCGGTTTTTTATATCATACGGAAAACAAGTAGTTTGTCAATACAATTAAAAATCAAAATATATAATTTGAAGAAATTTTTTTTTGTTCTAAAGCTGCTGGCAAGCTCTTAGACAGCTGTCTTGGATGCCTTAAAGTAAGCACTGCACCAACGTTACTCAATTAGCACTACCCAGGAAGTGCGCGTAGCCTGAAGATAAGCTACGGACGCGGAGTAACAGTACTTCCGCAATGCTCTATTATCCTATTAGACCGGGACCTACAATTTAAAGTGGATTTCGAACCACTACAAACATCCGTGGCACCATCGGGTCTCGAACCTGAAATCTGTGGTACCGAGTGCTAGCCACTCGGTCATTCAGGCTCCAACTTGAAGGAAGTAAAATACAATAAATAAATGAAAACCAAGAACACACTCTACTATATTTCATCATTTTTTTCACATAATTTTCAACATAGTGAGTTACATTTCTTATTATTCTAATCCTCATTGTCTGCAGTAAGGCACGGACATCCTATGAGTTGTGTACTCATAGATAAAAATGCATGTATGAAAAATGTATGCATTGCATAAGAAATGTAATAATAAAGGAATAACTTTACATTGATCTGCAAGACACTTAAGCTTTATGCTCACAGAACAAATGATTCTTCTAAACTAAAAAAAAAAAAAAAAAAAAACAATAATGACATTATAAATTTCTAGAAAAACAAAATTATTATGATATTTACTTATTGTATTTTAAATTTAAGAAACATTAGGTATACTTAGCCCAAAAAAGTTTTTTTAAGCCAGAAATTGATGAAATGATCCCATATGAATGGGATTAGTTCAATTAGCTAATTAGTCACATGTAGCAACCCTGTCTTCTAAAAGGTCGTAATAGCATTGCATCAAATTATTATTGGTCGTGGTGCCGGGAATAGCAATGCTGACAAAAAAAAAAGATACATCGTCCGTAATTGTTACTTGTTATACGAGGATGTAAGGAGTTTAAGAATGAAGGCCGAAGATTTTCACTGACGACAACAAAAAATTGGTCGTAAAAATTTAATTATTTGCCTAAATGCTATAAATAATAAAATAATGAATGGTAATAATCGAATAATTTTTTTTAAATACCCAAAGTTTAGTTTTTGCAAACAGTTTTTCTATATATATAATATTGTATTTTCCCAAATAGATTTTTATTATAAAAAAATTGTGTTTTTAACAAAGTGTTTTTATAGGAGAAAGATGCAGAGACTCTTAAGATAGTTAATACCTCCGTTAACTCAGGCTAAGTACCAGAGTCAAGGGGCTTAATTACAATTTATAGAGATGACTACAGAGTATATATAACGGAATATACACTCAAGAGCCAAAACATTATGTCCACCCCTATATTTTGCAATGAACTCGCCTGGAAGCACGTGATCAGGTGGAAGTGGTATTTAACTGCTGCTGGAGAGTCTGAAGAATCATTCTTTCACTTACTTCCGTGTGTGATGGGAAAGGCTGCGGATCTAAGCGACTTTGATAGAGGGCGGATTGTAATGGCTCGAAGGCTCGGAACAAGTATTTCCAAAATTGCATGACTCGGGGTTGTTCGCGATCTACAGTTGTTAGTACTTATGAAAAGTGGATGAATGACGGTGAAACCAGCAGTAGACGACATGGTGTTGGACGTCCAAACGCTATCAAAGAAAAAGGTCGTCGGAGACAGTCCGCATGTTGAAGCAAAACCGGAGCCAGGCAGTGGTTCAGCTGACAGCCCAATACAATGCAGGGCCAAGTAGAATAGTATCGGAGCACACTGTTCAGCGGACACTGTTGGATATAGGGTTTACGCAGCAAACGTCCCACTCGTGCGCCTTTGCTGACCAATCGTCATCGCCAACTGCCTGCGCTGGGCGGGAACATCGTGAATGGTCCATGGATCAGTGGGGAGAGAGTTGCCTGGTCAGATGAATCACGGTTTGTCATTCATCACGCCGATGGCCGTGTCAGGATACGCCGTCTTCCAGGCGAACAGTTGCTCCCTCAATGTACAGTAGGTCATACACAGGCCGGTGGTGGCGGTATTATGCTTTGGGGGATGTTCTCTTGGGCGTCTCTGGGACCCGTGGTTGTGGCAGAGCAGACCATGAATGCTACAGGGTATCTGAACATCATTGCGGACCAGTTGCACCCTTTCATGGCCTCTGTTTTTCCAGCTGGAAAGGGAATGTTCCAACAGGAAAACGCCCCTTGTCACAAGATAAAATTGTGTTGGAGTGGTTCCAGTAACATGATGCTGAATTCCAGTTAATGTCCTGGCCGCCTAACTCCCGGATCGCAATATGATAGAACACATTTGGGATGTCCTTGGATGGCAGCTCAGAATTCAAAGACCACCAGTTCGCAATGTCTCGGATTTGCGCGACCGTTGCTTAAACATCTGGTACAATCTGTCTCCGGCCATCAACTAAGGACTTGTGGCATCCATGCCAAGGCGGGTTGAATCTGTGTTGCGCAAAAAAAGGTGGGCCAACTCATCATTGACAGGTGGTCATAATGATTTGGCTCTTGAGTATATATATATAGAGTGATAGTACAGAGTTCTTCAGAATTAAACACGTAAAATGTCTAAAAATCAAATCTCTAAAATTTCAATTTCTGTTTATTATATTATATTATTATTAGTTTATTTAGTTTTTCTAATCAGTTGTGTGTAAAAAAAAAATATGTAGTTGAACATTATAATTGATCGACCACATGATATTTATTATACTTGTTAAATCTGATGAATAAATGTCTGCTTTTCTATTAATATTATCTACGAGATAAAAACTTTTTTTATGAATATAGATTAGCTTCTATATTTCGTAAGTTTCGCGGCCACTTAAAAACTTTCCAAATCTGTTCCATTTTCTCTGTCGTATTACGCCATTATCAACTCCTCACATCTTAATGATAAAAAGATTTTCCTTTGTGGAAAACCGTTCCATAACTTTTTATCTACTGGCAACTTTATTAGAGAGAGAAATAAAAAAGCAATGACCTGTAGCCATGGTGAACCATCAGATTAAGCATTTACATTAAGGAATCTCCGCCAGTCAAAGGGGTAGCTGCAACATCCTGGGGAAATGTAGCCCACCAAAACGCACTTTATTCAAATTTTTCGTAATGTGGAGAGATAAAGATGGGGGTTGAGGGTTTGGGGGGGACAAGAGCAGAAAAGCGTAAGTGAAAAAGAAAGATAAAACGGTTTGAAGGAGGTCTCCTGAATTTGATGACTCATGATAAGAACTTATAAATCTCAATGGCCACATAAATGTTTGACGATTGAGGAGACAAATTGAACTCGGGAACAGCGTAATGACTCGAGGCTAAGGGCTTACTGGGGGATAAAAAAAGCAGAAAGAAAAGTTGTAAAAGCCAGGCAGAATGCTTCCAAATAGCGAAACGTGACAGTTTCATCGTTTTCCCATCCCGATCGTAAAGTTTTGCAAAGGAAGCGGGTTAAGTTCTGTACCGTTGGGGAATAGCGGACGTCAGCTTTCTGGAAGTCTAATAATTTTCCCGATCAGGTAAAATTGAAAAGGCACGGATTGTCGTTTAAAACTTCAGATATGAATGAAATGTTTCGGAGGCTCCTTTATAGAGTGCAACCTACATTTTTATGGTTTTCAAATACATTTTTGTTTTGTTTCGCTTTAAGTTTTCAAGCATCGTAAATAAATAGTCGAGGAAGGAATGAGGAACTGTTTTTGTGTGTGTGTATGGAAATAAAACGGATTTTATTGGACTCATAAATTGACCAAAAGTTTATTGCAAAATTTTATTGTTTCTTTTATTCAATTTTTGGGGTTTTTACTGCTGAGTAAGTGAAAAGATGGGAAGGTTCCATCATCTCGAAGAGCAATCGCCGAAGATACGGATAATTAAAATAAAAACTTTAATTGAATCAGAGAAAATTATTAGCGCAAATCGCAAATTTTAAAGATTGGATGTTAAAATATGTTTTTAAATATAAGACAAGTAAAAGCAAATAAGTGTACAAGTAAAGAATGCTTCGTAAGCCGACAAGTAAAATCTCTACAAGTCTCTAAAGACAAATCTCTAAAATTTCAATTTTTATATTTAATATGATGCTTTATTAATATGTACAATAATTATAAAATGACATAATTGTTAATTTACCATCCATGACTATAATTATTTATAACTGTCATCGAATTTGTATTAATGCAAGTTGTCTTCGACGGTTAAATTATATATATACGTATATATATATATATATTTATATATCTTACCTAAAATAAAAATCCGAATTGTGCCTACAAATAACATCTTTTATGGATTAAGACTGCTTAATAACAGTTCATATGGCGAAGAATTAAATATTTGTTATATAAAACCTACATAGACGTGGACTTTGGGCCAGTATAAAGGTGGACTTTGGCAAGTTCTTATAAGCCCATTTGTGTATGTTTGCGCTGAAGATTTTAAGAGCTATTCTGGCAGTCGGGGAAAGTGATTGTTGGTGAAGACGGTAAAACCCAGAACTTTATAAATGCTATAAAGACCCAGCTATTATAAAATTTATTAAGATAAATAGATTAAACTGGGCAGCTTAAACTAGGCTGCTGTATTAAAATGAATTATTTACACTCTATAAAAAGGCTCGTTTTGGCAAAGCGGCAAAGAAGAAGAGGATGAAATCAAGTTGCCATAGATAGACGCAGTTGAAAATAATTTTGAGATAAGATTTTCAAAATTATAGTAAAAGACTTTTTTTATAATAGAAATATTTCATTATTTTGTCTTTTGTGACTTTCTTATATAGCCGCCTCATTTTAATTTTTATGTTCCCCAGCTATTACATTATCATAAAGCACAATAGATAATAATATCATATAATATCATAAGCTTTAAATATCATAAAGCATAATGTTTAAATGCTTTATGATATTTAAATATTTAATTTTTACATTTTGTTTTAACACTCTTAAGTCATTTCAAAAGAAATGTAATTTTTTAATTAATTCAAACATTAAAAAAATATATATTCAAATAATGAACTATAAAACTATGTAGCGGCTCTAAAAATCACTTGTTGTTTAATTTAAACCTCTAAATTTCTTAATATATCATTTTCTACATCACTTACCAAATTTAAATCACAGGATTTTAATTTACTTCCTAAATCAGATTTTAAATAACAAAATTTTTCATACTTTACATAAGCTTTATAATGCTTTAGGCAACCTTTTTATATTTAAATTTCTTAGAAGTAAACTATTCAATAATAAATTATTTAAGGAAACGTGTTTGCATAAAATCTTTAACAAATAGAGAATTTTAATACCATTTTATTGTTATAATAACAAATTATATTAAATTTTATCAGAAACGTTTGCTCAACCTCCAGAAAGTTGAGGTATTTTACTTTTCTTAGATAATATATACATCCTCGAAATTTTTGTGCGAAGGAACAAACAAGAGTCGAATAAGATTTCTTCAGATTCTATTGTACGAAATACAATCGGCTTAAACTAGCTTTCTTCTTTGTTATTTCCAGGCCCATTCATTTTCAATAATGCCGTCTCATTTCGATGTTTTGGTTATATTATTGTTCTCGTTTGGACCGATTACAATAGAAGGAGAAGGAATCTTCCAAAGTTCAGCGAAGCCGAAAACTTTACAAATCAGGACCTGCGAGTGATAAAATTTGAATCAAAAGAATTCTCCAGACTTGTCTGATAATCAGGCTGACAGTGAAGCATATAATGAAATGTTTGTCTTGGCTGTTTACTTAAAGCATTAGAAGCAGCAATTCCGCTGTTGAAGTCGCCTTCCTGCAATTTCTGAAAAGGAAATGGAAGAGGAATCCAAATTACAAAACACTCGTTCGGAATTTGCATCAGTTAAATGAAAATTCTCGATTCACAATATAAAATTCTACTTTAATTTACTTCGTATTTCCATTCATATACCTATACCATTTCCATTCATATAATAATAATATATCATTATTATTATTATTATTTTTTTTTTTTCGGTACAATACTTTGGTACATTATAAATAGGTATTCTGAGCCATAAAATGTAAATCAACCAACTAATCCCTTTAAATAATAGTGTTCTGTAATAAATCCAAAATTTTTTTTTTTGTGGTTGTTTTGTTGTTTGTTTTTGTTCAAAAGAAATTAATCTTCTTTTTATCCATCTTGGTAGACAGCAACGTCTAAACTAAGACTAAGAACTCGTGTGGTCGAAAGGAAAAGGGGAGGGCACCTTTCTATTGTGATGGGGCCCCCCTAGATAGAAGTTTGAATTGGCTCAGTAAGTTGACTTTTTAAGGGGTAGAGTTATCCGCCCTGCGTTCTACAGTCATATTATACTGAGATCTTCGGTTTAAAGTAGATTCCAAACCACTACAAATGGAGGATGGAGGGAAAGGGAGCAGCTTCTGTTGGGATGGAGTACTTGTAGATAAAATATACTTGGCTCCTTCACAATGAAGGAGTAGGGCAGGACATATCGGATAGACTTCTAGGGGGAACTTTTCTGCATTTGCGTATCGTACATGAGAGAACCTAGAATCCTTTTACCAATTAGTCAGACTCCCGAGAAAATATGCTGAACATCATAAACGGCTTCGAATCTCCTCATGTGTTGAAACAGTGTCTACAACAAAGCCGCCATCTGATTGAACCTCAGCAGTAAGGCTTACCAGCGGCGCATGTTGAAACCGAGCTATGAGTCGGAAGCATGAAATTTAAATCGACCATATAATCCCATTAAATAAGAGCGCTCTGTTGTTGAGAGCTCTGTTGAATTGTTTTTTTCAAAATAAATTATTTTTCTTTCATCCCACTTAGTAGATAGCAACGTCTAGACGAAGTCGAAGGACCCATGTGGTCTAATGGAAGGAACGAAAGGGAGGGCAGCTTCTATAACGATGACTTCTACATATACCCACAGGTTTATGTAGAAATCACTTGACAAAGGGACGCTAAAGGAGGAGAGCAGAATCTTCCGGGAAGACTAATAGGAGGGATTACATCGCATTTACGTATCGATACACCGCGTCATGGCTGATCTTCAGGTTACACGAGGACCTGGGTAATGCAAAGGGGGTAACATCTGTGCAGCGCTTGCCTTAAGGCATCCAAGACCAAGC
The DNA here is from genome assembly GCA_021605095.1 of Caerostris extrusa. Taxonomy (NCBI): domain Eukaryota; kingdom Metazoa; phylum Arthropoda; class Arachnida; order Araneae; family Araneidae; genus Caerostris; species Caerostris extrusa. The sequence continues at coordinate 171,312 of BPLR01001374.1, forward strand.
TGCCTAAGTATTTGACAGCTGCATTAGAAAAAAAAAACCCCATTATAATTTATCGACTAAATAATATTTATTATAAGTGTTAAATCTGACGGATAAATGTCTGCTTTCTATTAATATTATCTACCAGACAAAAACTATTTTTTAAGAATAAAGATTAGCTTCTGTATTTCGTAAGCTTCAACGGCGACTTAAAAACTTTCCAAATCTGTTCCCTTTTCTCCGTCGTATCACGCCATTATCACCTCCTCACATCTTAAAAGATTTTCCTTTGTGGAAAACCGTTCCATAACTTTTTATCTACTGGCAACATTATTAGAGAAAGAGAGAGAGTGAAAGATAAAAAAGCAAAGACTTGCAGCCATGGTGACCCATCAGATGAAGCATTTACATTAAGGAATCTCCACCAGTCAAAGGGGTAGCAGCAATATCCTGGGGAAATGTAGCCCACCAAAACGCACTTTATTCAAATTTTTCGTAATGTGGAGAGATAGAGGTGGGGATTTGGGGGTGTACAGGTGGGACGGAACGCAGAACAGCGTCGGTGAAAAAGAAAGATAAAACGGTTTTGAAGGAGGTCTCCTGAATTTGATGACTCATGATAAGAACTTATAAATCTCAATGGCCACATAAATGTTTGACGATTGAGGAGACAAATTGAACTCGGGAACAGCGTAATGACTCGAGGCTAAGGGCTTACTGGGGGATAAAAAGCAGAAAGAAAAGTTGTAAAAGCGAGGCAGAATGCTTCCAAATAGCGAAACGTGACAGTTTTATCGTTTTCCCATCCCGATCGTAAAGTGTTGCAAAAGGAAGGGGGTTAGGTCTGTACCGTTGGGGGGAATAGCGGACGTCAGCTTTCTGGAAGTCTAATAATTTTCCGGATCAGGTAAAAGTGAAAAGGCACGGATTGTCTTTTAAAACTGCAGATATGAATGAAGCGTTTCGGAGGCTCCTTTATAGAGTGCAACCTGCATTTTTATGGTTTTCAAATACATTTTTGTTTTGTTTCGCTTTAAGTTTTCAAGCATCGTAAATAAATAGTCGATGAATGAGGAACTGTTTTGTGTGTGTGTATGTTATGGAACTGTTTTGTGTGTGTGTGGAAATAAAACGGATTTTATTGGATTCATAAATTGACCAAAAAGGTTTATTGCATAATTTTATTGTTTCTTTGATTCAATTTTGGTGGTTTTACTGCTGAATAAGTGAAAAGACGAGAAGACACCATCATCCTGAAGTGAAATCGACTAAGTCACTGATAATTAAAATAAAAACGTTAATTGAGTCGGAGAAAAGTATTAACGCAATTACAATTTTAAAGTTTGGATGTTAAAATAATTTTTTAAATATAATACAAGTAACAGCAAACAAGTAGACAAGCAAGTCGAGTAAAAGCTGTAAAAGTCTCTAAAGACAGAAAATCTCTAAAATTTCAATTTTTAACTTTAATATGATGCTTAATTAATATATATATATATATATATATATATATAAATAAATAGTTACTTAGGATCAGAAATATAATTGTCATAATAATATCTGAAATAAAAAATCCGAATTGTGTCTGCCAATAAGGCTTTTAATGGATTCAGACATGTGTTTAAATCACAGTTTATATGCAGAAAAAATAATTTTTTTATATCACACCCTTATTAGATATATTTTTGTTTATGGCTCTGAAACAGGGACTTTGGAAGATATGATGTAGTTCATTTGGGCATATTTGAGCGGAAGATTTTAAGGGCTATTCTTGTAGGTGTTAGTGAAAGTCATCGTTGGAGAAGACGGTACAACGCAGAAATTTATAAATGCTATAAAGGCCCAGATATTATAAAATTTTTTAAGATCAATAAATTAAGCTGGGCTGCTCATGATTTATAATGAATGATTTTAAATGTGTAAAAAGGTTCGTTTCTCAAAGCTAAAAGGACAAAAAGAGGAAGAGGACAAACGCAAGTGGATAGACGGAGTTGAAAAGGATTAACAAAAGATAACAAATTCACAAATTATATTTCACAAATTTCAAGATTATATTTCACAGATTTCACAAATTTTTATAGAAGATATATTTATTTATTTTGTCCTTTGTGGCTTTCCTATATAGCTGTCTTATTTTGATTTTTAATATATATTACAAATTACATTATGTTTTTATTTAACACCTGATAATTAGACTGAAGGTATTTAAGCATTATATTTTATGATATTTAAATATTTATTTTAACATTTTGTTTTAACACTCTTAAAACTTTTCAACCAGAAATGTAATTTTTTTTAATTAATTAAAACATTAATATATATATACATGTATTTACATAATGAACAATAAAACTAGGTAGGGGCGCTAAAAATTGCCTGTGGTCTAATTTAAATCACTGAATTTCTTAATATATCATTTTCTACACCACTTACTAAATTTAAACAACTGGATTTAAAGTCATATTACCACCGCATTTACTCCCACCAGGTAGTCTGATTTATTGAGGCAAGAGGCTGTACACCCCAAATGCCATCTAGTCTCCGCATTTTTTTGAAACAATGCCCACAAACAAAACCTCCATAAAATTGAATCCTCGCCCCTATTGCTCACCAGCGTCGTACGTTGTCATTGAGCCACGATTCGGGCAAAGAAATAAATTAAATTATTTAAAAAAATTAAAAAACAAATTTTTTGTGTTGGGTGAATAAGTACTCCTCTTTTTTTAATAATTTATAAAGTAGTATAAATATTTGATATATGAAGTATATCTAATATTTATTAAAAAGCTTTTTTTACAAAAATTATAAAATTAATTTATGGAAATATTTCACAAATATCAATTTTTATAAAAATGAGTTTCAAAAATTTTTAGTTAAGGTTTTTTTCTTAATTGCCCTATTTTCTAAAAGAACTTTTTTTCAAGTAAATTTATTCATTAATCGACATTTTAGCATTTTTTGATCAAAAGCACCTCTTACAATAATTTAAGGCTATAAATATCTTACATAGTGGACTTTAAAATAAATTTATTAAATATATTTTTTAAAAAAGTCTTTGTTATTGAATTCACAAAAAATCATCAGGTAAAAAAAATTAATTGCTAAAAAACCAAAAACATTTTAAAATGTTTCCACGTCTTTTGAAACAAATATAGAATGGAAAACAAAGAAAAACAAAGAGGAATGGAAATTGTATTTAAATGATTAAATGGAAATTTAATATTGAATGATCGAAAAAATTACGATTTAAAATTATGAGAGAGAATAACAGAATAATTAACTATTGTAAAATAATACATTTAAAACGAATTTTTAAAAGTAACGCTTATTATTGAACAATTTTCATCAGTAGCATTTTCCTTTTTTTCGGACCTCTTTTCAGGTTTTTTCTAAAAACAAATTACTTGTTTATTAAGAAAATTATTATTGATCCACTTCATCACGAACAAAGAACCAATATATTTTTCTACTGTAATGGGGTACAAAACAATAAATATATTTATATAATGGATTATTAATGGATTTATTTGATACTCAAACTTATTAAAGATGGTTTTTTTATTATTTTTCCTGACTCAAATGATTTACATATTGTGATGATAGATTCGTGACTGAGTGGACCATTTGGTGGAACGCTCATTAGGGCGATGGTTCAATCGGCTGACTGGCTTTGTTGCCAAACACTGTTTCAACAAATAACGATTATTTGATGTGTTTGACGATTTTCAGAATCTTGCCTTTTGAGTCGGACCATTTAGTGGAAGTTTTCTGGGTTTTCTATATACGAAACGCAAATGATGGGGTTAATCCCCCTAATCAAGTTCTCTCGAAAGCAGTTCTCTCTTTCTTCATCGTCACGGAGCTAAATCAGACTTCTTTCTACGAGTGCTCCATCACAACAGAAGTTGTCTCCCCTTCCATGAGTCCACGTGGGTTCTTGGACTTGGTCTTCATGTTGCTGCCTACCAAGTGGGATAAGAAAAAAAAAACTACGAATAGCTCACTGACACACGTTGAAGGCCATTTCTTTCGGTGTTGATATCGTATTTGCTTGTCGTATGGAATAAATTATAGAAAGATCTACCATGATACCAGATAAACACAATTTTTTTATATCTAACAGACAATATCATACATCATTAACAACAACATACATCATCAACATCATACATCATCAACATAATATATATTTATAGAATGCAATTAATGTTTGATACTCAACTTTACTGAATGCTATTTTTTTTTGTATATCGGTAGGTTTATTGTTTGATTTACATATACTACGGCGGGCATATATCATACATAATCAACATCATTCATCATTAACATCAACATCAACGATCATTAACATCAACATCATACATCATTAACATCAACATGAATATCAATACATACAATCATCATCAACATCAACATCAACATCATACATCATCAACTTCATAACCAGCGCAATGTCATACCAGACAACATCAACATCATTACATCATAACCAGACAATATCTTACATATTACAGCATATATCAGATAAACACAACATCTTACCATGCAGCTTAAATTATTCTAGCTGAAACAGTGACTGCAACGAATATTGCCAATTGATAAAAATCTGAGTCCTTATGAACGCAGTTGAGCACCTTATTTGTGAGCTCCGAATAGGATTGCAACCTATTTTAATGATTTAAATAAAGCAACTAACTATATTATTTCAATATCCTTTTCGAAAAACTATCCGTATTACCGTAATCCTCCGAAGACTCGGCAGTAAATAAAACACTTTTATTGTCGAATAAAGCATCGAAGCGTAATTTAAATTCATGGGTTTTGTGATTTGATCATTTTCCTGCTGCAGCCCAGATTTTAAAAGCCCCAGAGAGACAGTTTTTATTTTATGATCCTGCTATTAAGTTAGTCAGGCATAAGTGATATGTGGCGGGGATGCATAAAGAGAAACAAGGAGATTTCGAGTGGGTTTCCGGGTAAGACGGGTGTAGGCGTACCGATCCATATTGAAATTCGTAAAAAAAAATTTTTTATAAATGCTTTTTTTTTAACTATTTCGAAAATAAAATAGCACGAGGAATCCATATCATGCTAGATAAGAATTTAATAATTACTGGATTGTACTTGTTTTAATGGAGATTGGAGGCCGAGTGACTAGCGATCTGGCTCTCGGTGCCACTGATTTCGGGCTCGAGTCCCGGTGGTGCCATCGATCTTTGTAGTGGTTCAGAATTCACTTTAAACTGTAGGTTTGGGTCTAATATGGCTGTAAAGCGTTGGGCGTAGTACCCTGTAAAAAGAAAATATCTCTTGTTTAGAAATCTGCCAGCAGACAGACGGTCTTGTTCAATCAGGGGCTGTTGCACCACTGATGATGAGGATGAGGATGATCAGTTTGATTAGTTTTAATCCGGTGACCATCATTTACTGATTTTCAATGGATTTAACCAGAAAGATGGAGATAGCAAATTTATTTTTTGTTGAACATCGGTGGGTCTCGTGTTTTGTTATAGTAGGTCGAGAACAGATCGGCGATGAGAGTAGGGCATTACTTTCTGGGTGGACTTTTAAGGATAATTGAAGTGCATTTGAGTGTCGTAAAAAATTCAGAAATCTCTTCAGAAAGTCAGGCATCATGACTATGAATGTAAGATGTTTACACACGTTGTCACAGTTGCCAAACGAGTCTCTTCGTTTCTGAAAGCAGTAATAATAACAGACGCCATCAGAGGATTTGAACCTAGACGCACACTTTAGGTCAAGAGCCGAAACCTACTACTGTTAAGATTAAGAGGAAAAAATGTACCTTTTGTGTGGTTTTAATTCCTAAAAGTATAGAAATCTACACTATCTATCTATCTATCTATATATATATATATATATATAATTTTGAAATTTGACAGCAAATTTGACAGCAAACCAGCTTTATTGTGGGCAGTTATATTACATGCAATTAGTGTTTCGTACTAACGATAAACACCAATCAACCAATCTGATAGTAGATATTCGGTATCATGTTAAATGAGACTCAGCAAATTAGCTAATGTCTGTGTGATCTTCACAGGTCGAAATAATTATAGATTGAATATCAACCAATTGATGTACCATGAGTTTTTCCATAGTAATGGGCAATAGACCACGAGCTGAGGATTGTCTACTCTAATGAGAAAGGAGAGAAGCTGACCCTTGTTCTTGACGGATTGTCTTAAAAAGTCTTTGCTTTATTTATTTATTTTTTTTTTGAATAAGTGAGCTTGAAGAGATATTGTATTGTTAACAGAAAAGGAATATCTTCCACTGGTCGTATATAAAATGTTACTAATTTAATAATGAATGAGCAAAAATGAGAAAAAAGTTACAATCTAAGTTATTAGCCATAACAATGAAGCAAAAATATTGCAGTATAACAATCTTGTTTGGAATTAGAGAATTTTTTTTTGCATGAGAAATATGTTGGTAATGGAACAACTTTCCATTGACCTGCAACATACTTAAGCTTTGAGCTCACAGAATAAATGATTCTTCTAAACTAAAAAAAACAAAAACAATAATGCCGTTATAAATTTCTAGAAAAACTAAATAATTATGATATTTATCCATTGTATATTTAAGAAAAATTAACCCACTTAGAAAGTCAAAAAAAAAAACTAACGATCTTTACTAAAGCATTATATTTACTTTTTGTCAAGACGATATATGCTGCAATACAGTGGAAGTCAAAATAAATCTAAATTAAGAAAATGTTCAAGCATAATATCCAATGAATAGAGTTCATATTGACAGATTTAACAGATTTATAATTTATAAATGCATTAAAACAAAAATCATAGCCAGCAACTAATGAAATGATCGCATAAGGCTGAGATTAGTCCAAATAGCTAAAATTAGTCACATCTAGCAGCCCTGCCTTCGACAACGTCGTAATAGCATTGCAACAAATTGTTATTGGTCGTGGTGCCAAGGAGTAGCAATGCTGACAGCAAAAAGAGATACGTAGAGTCCGTAATTTTTATTTGTTATACGAGAATGTAAGGAGTGTATGAATGAAGGCCGAAGATTTTCACTGACAATAACAATCATTGGTCGTAAAAATTTAATCATTTGCATAAATGCTATAAATAATAAAATAATGCATGGTACTTTTTGAAATAATTTTTAAAAAATATACAAAGTTGTGTTTTTTGCAAAAGAGTTTTTTTTCTATATATATAATATTGTATTTTTTTTACAAATAGATTTTTATTATAAAACATTGTGATTTTTATAGAAGAAATATGCAGAGTCTTTTAAGATAAGTTGCTATCTCCGGTAACTCAGGCTAAGTAGAAGAGATAAATTAAAAACTTATAGAGATAACTACAGAGTATATATAACTTAATAGAGAGAGAAAGAGATAGTAAAGAGTGCTTCGGAATTAGACAAGTAAAATGTCTAAAAGTCAAGTCTCTAAATTTCAATTTTAGCTTTAATATGATGCTTAATTAATATATATTTGAGTTTGCAAAAAAAAAAAAAACAACAACAACATAAATTGACCTAGTAGTTAATTTACCATCCATGATTAAAATTCTTTTATATAAGATCGAATTATTTATTATTATATATATATAATGTAATAGAATAATATAATATATAATGAAATGGAATAGAGAGTTTTTAAAGTAAAAGCAAATACTCTTCATTTTTCTGACAAATTTTTACATTATGGGTGTAAAAGAACAGGAACACAAATAAATAAATATTTTTTAAAAATTGTCTCCATAATTCTAATCAGTTGTGTGTAAAAAAATATGTAGTTGAACATTATAATTTATCGACTACATAATATTTATTACAGTTGTTAAATCTGATGGATAAACGTCTGTTTTCTATTAATATTATCTACCAGATGAAAAAAAAAATTTAATATATAATATTGTATTTTTTTACAAATAGATTTGTATTATATAACTATGTGTTTTTTAAAAGAGTTTTTAATTTTCTGATATTGTGTCTTTTTACAAAATACAAAATGGCTTAATATCAAAAATATAGCATAGAAGAAGATGCAAAGTCTTTTAAGATAAGTTAAAATCTTCGGTTTACGCAGCTTCTGTATTTCGTAAGCTTCGCTGCCACTTAAAAACTTTCCAAATCTGTTCCCTTTTCTCTGCCGTATTACGCCATTATCAACTCCTCACATCTTAATGATAAAAGATTTCCCTTTGTGGAAAATCGTTCCATAACTTTTTATCTACTGGTAACTTTATTAGAGAGAGAGAGAGAAAAAAAAAAGCAAAGACCTGTAGCCATGGTGACCCATCAGATTAAGCGTTCACATTAGGGAATCTCCCCAGTCAAAGGGGTAGCAGCAATATCCTGGGGAAATGTAGCCCACCAAAACGCACTTTATTCAAATTTTTCGTAATGTGCAGAGATAGAGATGGGGGGTTGGGGGTTTTGGGGGGACGAACGCAGAAAAGCGTAAGTGAAAAAGAAAGATAAAACGGTTTGAAGGAGGTCTCCTGAATTTGATGACTCATGATAAGAACTTATAAATCTCAATGGCCACATAAATGTTTGACGATTGAGGAGACAAATTGAACTCGGGAGCAGCGTAATGACTCGAGGCTAAGGGCTTACTGGGGGATAAAAAAGCAGAAAGAAAAGTTGTAAAAGCGAGGCAGAATGCTTCCAAATAGCGAAACGTGACAGTTTTATCGTTTTCCCATCCCGATCGTAAAGTGTTGCAAGAAGGGTTAGGTCTGTACCGTTGGGAAAATAGCGGACGTCAGCTTTCTGGAAGTCTAATAATTTTCCGGATCAGGTAAAATTGAAAAGGCACGGATTGTCTTTTAAAACTGCAGATATGAATGAAGCGTTTCGGAGGCTCCTTTATAGAGTGCAACCTGCATTTTTATGGTTTCACAAACGCATTTTTGTTTTGTTTCACTTTAAGTTTTCAGCATCGTAAATAAATAGTAGAGGAAGGAATGAGGAACTGTTTTGTGTGTGTGTATGGAAATAAAACGGTTTTTATTGGATTCATAAATTGACCAAAAAGTTTATTACATAATTTTATTGTTTCTTTTATTCATTTTTTGGTGTTTTTACTGCTGAGTAAGTGAAAAGACGGGAAGACTCCAATCGCAAAAGCAATCGCCGAAGATATGGATAATTAAAATAAAACCGTTAATTGAATCGGAGAAAATTATTAGCGCAATTGCACATTTTAAAGATTGGATGTTAAAATATTTTTTTAAAATATATAATACAAGTAAAAGCAAATAAGTAGACAAGTAAAGAATGCTTCGTATGTCGACAAGTGAAATCTCTAAAAGTTTCTAAAGACCTCTAAAATTTCAATTTTTATTTTTAATTAGATGCTTAATTAAAATGTATTTCACTGCGCAATGAATATAAAAGGACCTAATTGTAATTTATTTATAATTATCATCTAATTTATATGAATACAAGTTGTCTTAGACGTTATGTTATGTGCTATATATGTTATAACACATAATACATATTTTTAATTACTTAGGATCAGAAATTAATTGGCATAATAATATCTTACTTGAAATAAAAACAGACTTGCGCCTGCCAAAAGGCCATTTTTAATGGATTAAGATGTTTGTTTAAATCACAGTTCATATGAAGAAAAATTAATTTTTTGTTATATAAAATCCTTATTAGACCTATTTTGGATTATTGTTCTGAAACTTGGATTTTGACAAGATCTGATGAGGTTCATTTAGGTATATTTGAGTGAAAAATTTTAAGGGCTATTCTTGGAGGTGTTAGGGGAAAGATAGTTGGAGAAGACTGTACAATGCAGAAATTTATAAATGCTATAAAGACCCAGATATTAAAAATTTATTAAGATCAATAGATAAAACTGGGCCGCTTTCGTATTTAGAATAAATGATTTAAACCCTGTAAAAGGCTAGTTTTGGCAAAGCCAAAGAGACAAAGAGGAAGAGGACGATCCAACTTGAGATGGATAGACGCAGTTGAAAAATATTTTGAGATAACACTTTTACAAATTATATTAAAAGACTTTTTATAATATAAATATTTCATTATTTTGTACATCGTTGTTTTTCTATATAGCTGCCTTATTTTAATTTTTAAGTTCCCAGATAATACAGATTATATTAAGTTTTAATTTAACACCCTGGTAGATATTTAAACATTATGCTTTATGATATTTAAATATTTATTTTTAAATTTTGATTTAACACTCTTAAAATTTTTCAACTAGAAATATAACTTTTTAATTTATTAAAACATTGAAATATATGTATATATATATAATCAAAAAACGAAATATAAAACTATGTAAGGATTCTAAGAAAGGAAAATTGCTTATTGTCTAATTTAAACCTTTGAATTTTTAATATATCATTTTCTACACCACTTACAAAATTAAAAACCACTGGATTTTAATTTTACATAACCATTGTAATGCTTTAGGCAACCTTTTTATATTTAAATTTTGTGCGAAATTTGTCGAATAACATTTCTTCAGATTCTATTGTACAAAATACAATCGGCTTAAACTAGCATTCTTCTTTGTTGTTTCCAGGCCCATTCATTTTCAAGAATGTCGTCTCATTTCGATGTTTTGGTTATATTATTGTTCTCGTTTGGGACCGATGACAATAGCAGGAGAAGGAATGACTTCCAAAGCTCAGCGAAGCCGAAAACTTTACAAATCAGGACCTGCGAGTGATAAAATTTGAATTAAAAGAATTCTCCAGACTTGTCTGATAATCAGGCTGACAGTGAAGCATATAATGAAATGTTTGTCTTGGCTGTTTACTTAAAGCATTAGAGGCAGCAATTCCACTGTTCAAGTCGCCTTGCCTGCAATTTCTGAAAAGGAAATGGAAGAGGAATCCAAATTACAAAACACTCGTTCGGAATTTGCATCAGTTAAATGAAAATTCTCGATTCACAATATAAAATTCTACTTTAATTTACTTCGTATTTCCATTCATATATATTTTTTTTTTTTGTTATCGATACAATAGTTTGGAACATTATAAATAAATATTCTGAGCCATAAAATTTAAATCAACCAACTAATCCTTTTAAATAATAGTGCTCTTTAAAAATTGTTTTTTTTTTGTTTTGTTGTCTGTTTTTCAATTCCTTCTATTAGCTCCCACTCTCCCTATATATATCTTGTTCAAATTTTAAATCGTTCATAAAATACGTTTTATTCATCCACTCAAGTTCAAATACATTTTTTTGAACTTGTAGTGGATGACACTTGATGTTAATACAGTTTTTTAAAAATATTAATTCATAATTAAATTTAATTAATTAATTTTTTTTTTTTTAGATTTAAGTTGCATATATCTACCAATAAACGGCGCCAGATAAACTTAAAACAAAGAATGAAAATTATTTATAAAAGACTTTCTGCAATATAGTGAAAAAAAAATAGGAATTAACTTAAAAATTTTTTTTTTTTTTTTTATCTTATTTGTTTGTTCAAAAGAAATGATTTTTTTTTTTTTTTTATCCCACTTGGTAGACAGCAACATCTAGACTATGTCTATGTACCCGTGTGGTCTCATGCAAAAAGGAAAAGCGGAGGGGACCCTTTTATTGTGAGAGGAACACCCGTAGCTAGAAGTCTGATTTGGCTCTGTAAACTTTTTAGATTGTAGAGTTATCAGTCCAGCGTTCTACAGTCATATTATACTGAGATCTACGGCTTCAAGTAGATTCTAAACCACTACAAATGGAGGGAGGGGGAAAGAGAGGCAGCTTCTGTTGTGATGGAGTATCGTAGATAGAAATCTGACTTTGCTTCGTCACCTGCCGGATGGACTTCTAGGGTAAACTTCCCCGTTATTTGCATATCGTGAAGGGAAAAAGCTATAAACCTTTTACCAGTTAGTCAGACTCACGAGAAAATATGCTAAACATCACCAACGGCTTCGAGTCTCCTCATTCTCAGGAAAGTTTGGAGACCCTTGGTCTCCTCTTCGAAAGTTTGGAGACCAGGGGTCTCCGAACTTTCCAGCCTTAGGGCCATACTGTTTACTCCAGTAAGTACAAAGGACCAAAACAGTTTTAATTCTTTTGCCATCATCCATAATTTCTAGACTAGTTAATTTTTCTTTTCAGTTCCTGAGGGATTTTCAGAATAAAAATCATATGTTTGATTCAGGATATATATACATTCCAAACATCGATATACATACATATGCGATACTCTTTACCCCAACATAACTACCGCGGGATGTTCACTAGTCTATAATGTTAGTGGGATTCATTTCAATTATTTGTTAGTTGTTATGCTTAAGTTAAATTTTCTGCGTATTATGCTTGTCATTAAGCTTTACCTAGCAAGTCAATAAAACCGAATTATTATCATTCTGTGTTTTTTATCCAACTTATTACAGCAACAATAAGCTATTCGATGTCGCGGACCGGATTGATGACACTGGCTGGCCGGATTTCGCCCGCGGGCCGTGGTTTGGAGATCCCTGGTCTAGACCAAGTCCAAGAACCCGTGCGGTCTCATGGAAGAAAGGAAATGGAGGCGGACTCTTCTGTTGTAATGGAGCGCCCGTAGGTAGAAGTCTGATTTGGTTCTAAAGCTGAATAGAAGAAGGAGGATAATGCCTTCCGAGAGGACTTTTACTTGGAACTACCCCGCATTTTTTGTATCAAGTTTTATTTTATTTCGGATTTTTATTTCATACAAAAACCAAGTAGTTTGTCAATACAATTAAAAATCAAAATTTATAATTTGAAGGAATTTTTTTTGTTCTAAAGCAGCTGGCAATCACTTAGACAGCTGTCTTGGATTCCGTAAGGCAAGCGCTGCACCGACGTTACTCATTTAGCACTACCCAGGAGGTGCGTGTAGTTTGAAGATAAGCTACGGACCGGAGTAACAATACCTCCGCAACGTTCTATTATTCTATTAGACCGGGACCTACGATTTAAATGGGATTTCGAACCACTACAAATATCCGTGACACATTCGGGACTCGAACCCGAAATCTGCGGTACCGTGCTCTAGCCAACTTGAAGGAAGACAAATACAAAAATAAATGAAAACCAAGAACACACTCTACTATATTTCATCCATTTTTCACATAAGTTTCAACATAGTGTGTTACATTTCTTATTATTCTAATCCTCATTGTCTGCTGTGCGGCGCGGACATCCTATGAGTTGTGTACTCATAGATAAAAATGCATGCATGAAAAATGTATGCATTGCAGGAGAAATGTGATAGTAAAGGAATAACTTTACATTGATCTGCAAGACACTTAAGCTTTATGCTCACAGAACAAATTATTCTTCTAAACTAAAAAAAAAAAAACAATAATGACATTATAAATTTCTAGAAAACTAAATAATTATGATATTTAATGTATTTTAAATTTAAGAAACATTAGCCATACTTAGCTCCCCCAAAAGTTTTTTTTTTTAAGCCGCAATTGGTTAAATGATCCCATATGACGGAGATTAGTCCAAATTGCTAATTAGTCACATTTAGCAACCTTGTCTTCGAAAAGCTCGTAATAGCATTGCATGAAATTATTATTGGTCGCGGTGCCAGGGAATAGCAATGCTGACAAAAAAAAAAAAAAAGAGATATATCGTCCGTAATTGTTATTTGTTATACGAGGATGTGAAGAGTGTATGAATGAAGGTCGAAGATTTTCACTGGCGATATCAACAATTGATCGTAAAAATTTAATCATTTGCCTAAATGCTATAAATATTGAAATAATGAATGACACTTCTTGAAATAATTTTTTTAAAAATATACAAAGTTGTGTTTTTTGCAAAGATTTTTTTCTCCCTATATATTATATTGTATTTTTCACAAATAGATTTTTATTATAAAGCATTGTGTTTTTTACAAAGAGTTTTTAATGATGTAGAGTTTTTTAAAATAAGTTACTACCTCCGGTAACTCAGGCTAAGTATAACGGTCAAGGCGCTAACTTAAGAACTTATTGAGATAACTACAGAGTATATATACAACGAAATAGAGATAGTAAAGAGTGCTTCGAAATTAGACAGGTAAAATACGTAAAGATCAAGTCTCTAAAATTTAAATTTTAGCTTTACTATGATGCTTAATTAATATATATTTCAGTTTGCAAGAAACATAAAAATGACCTAGTAGTTAATTTACCATAATAGACCTAGTAGTTAATATATATATACATATTAGAATATAGAGAGAGTTTTAAAAACTCTTCATTTTTCTGACAAATGTTTACATTATGCATGTAAAATTACAGGAGAACAAATAAATAAATATTTTTTAAATATTCTCCATCTTTTAATCCGCTGTGTGTGTAAAAAAAATGTATAGTTGAATATGATAATTTATCGACAACATAATATTTATTATACTCATTAAATCTGATGGATAAATGTCTGCTTTCTATTAATATTATCTGCCAGATAAAAACTTTTTTTTTAAGAATAAAGATTCGTTTCTGTATTTCGTGAGCTTCTACGCCCACTTAAAAACTTTCCAAATCTGTTAACTTTCCTCCGCCGTATTACGCCATTATCAACTCCTCACATCTTAATGATAAAAAGATTTTCCTTTGTGGAAAACCGCTCCATAACTTTTTATCTACTGGCAACTTTATTAGAGAGACAGAGAGAGAGAGAGAAATAAAAAAACAAAAACCTGTAGCCATGGTGACACATCAGATTAACCATTTACATTAAAGAATCTCCGCCAGTCAAAGGGGTAGCAGCAATATCCTGGGAAATGTAGCCCACCAAACTCACTTTATTCAAATTTTTCGTAATGTGCAGAGTTAGAGATGGGGGGTTGGGGGTTTGTGGGGGACGGAGCGCAGAAACGCGTAAGTGAAAAAGAAAGATAAAACGGTTTGAAGGAGGTCTCCTGAATTTGATGACTCATGATAAGAACTTATAAATCTCAATGGCCACATAAATGTTTGACGATTGAGGAGACAAATTGAACTCGGGAACAGCATAATGACTCGAGGCTAAGGGCTTACTGGGGGATAAAAAAGCAGAAAGAAAAGTTGTAAAAGCGAAGCAGAATGCTTCCAAATAGCGAAACGTGACAGTTTTATCGTTTTCCCATCCTGATCGTAAAGTGTTGCAAGGTTAGGTCCTGTACCGTTGGGAGGAATAGCGGACGTCAGCTTTCTGGAAGTCTAATAATTTTCCGGATCAGGTAAATTGAAATGGCACGGATTGTCTTTTAAAACGGCAGATATGAATGAAGCATTTTCGAGGCTCCTTTATAGAGTGCAACTTGCATTTTTATGGTTTCACAAATACATTTTTGTTTTGTTTCTCTTTTTAAGTTTTCAGCATCGTAAATAAATAGTCGAGGAAGGAATGAGGAACTGTTTTGTGTGTGTGTATGGAAATAAAACGGATTTTATTGGATTCATAAATTGACCAAAAAGTTTATTACATAATTTTATTGTTTCTTTTATTCAATTTTGGGTGGATTTACTGCTGAGTAAGTGAAAAGATGAAAACAAGTGTAATTGACTAAGATTTAGATAAATAAAATAAAAACGTTAATTGAATCGGTGAAAATTATTAGCGTAATTGCAAATTTTAACGATTGGATGATAAAATAATTTTTTTAAATATAAGACAAGTAAAAGCAAACAAGTAGACAAGTAAAGAATGCTCCGAAAGTCGACAAGTGAAATCTCTAAAAGTCTCCGGAAGACAAGTGTCTAAAACTTCTATTTTTAGATTTAATATGATGTTTAATTAATATGTATCTCAATTTGCAATGAATATAAAAAGACCTAATTGTTAATTTACTCGTCATGATTAAAATTTATTTATAATTATCATCGAATTGATACAAGTTGTGTTCGGCTGATAAATTATGTAAATATATATATATATATTCTAACTCATAATATATGCTGTTAGCCTAATTCAGTTGGCAATACAGACACAGTTAATCTTTATGCCATAAGCAAGAGCTGCACCGGTGTTAGTCAATTAACACTACCCAGGAGACATGTGTAGCTTGAAGATATGTTACGGACGCGAACAACACTAGCCCTACCACTTTCTACTATCCTATTAGACCGGGGCGTAAGGTTTAAAACGGATTCGAATCACTACAAACATTCATGGCACATCTGGGACTCGAACCAGAAACCTGTAGTACCCGGTCAGGCCCACATAATATATATTTTTAATTACTTAGGATCAGGAATTAACTGTCATAATAATATCTCACTTGAAATAAAAACAGAATTGTGTCTGCCAATAAGACCTTTTATGGATTAAGACATCTGTTTAAATCACAGTTCATATACAGAATGTTGTTTGTTATATAAAACCCTTATTAGACATATTGTGGTCTATGGCTCTGAAACTTGGACTTTGACAAGATCTGATGAGGCTCATCTGGATATATTTGAGCGGAGAATTTTAAGGTCTGTTCTTGAATGCGTTAAGGAAAGTGATTGTTGGAGAAGACGGTATAACGAAGAAATTTTTAAATGCTATAAGGACCCAGATATTATTAAATTTATTAAGATCAATAGATTAAACTAGACTGCTTATGTATTTAGAATGAATGATTTAAACCCTGTAAAAAGGCTCGTGTTGACAATACCCCAGAGACAAAGAAGAAGAGGAAGAACCCAATTTGCGATGGATAGACGCAGTTGAAAAGGATTTTGATATAAATCTTTCACAAAATATATTAAAAGACTTTTTATAATTGAAATTTTTCTTTATTTTGTACATCGTGGTTTTTTTATATAGCTAATTTTATAAGTTTTCCAGATATTACAGATTACATTATGTTTTTATTTAACACTCTGGAAGATATTTAAACAATATGCATTATTTTTATTTAAATCTTTATTTTTCATTTTGCTTTAACACTCTTAACACTTTTCAACCAGACATATTTTTTAAACTAATTAAAATATTAAAAATACATATTCATATAATGCACTGTAAAACTATGTACAAGCCCTGAAAAATCCCCGTTGTATAATTTAAACCTCTGAATTTTTTAAAATATCATTTTCTACACCACTTACTAAATTAAAATCACTAGATTTTAATTTACGTAATAAGTCAGATTTGATATAACAAAATTTTTCATGCTTTACATAAACTTTATAATGTTTTAGGCAACATTTTTATATTTAAATTTCTTAGAAGTAAACTATTTAATAATAAAATATTTAAGGAAACGTGTTTGCGGGAGATTTAATACAAATACAAAATTTCAATGCTATTGCATTGTTATGATAACAAATTATTTAAAAATTTATCGTAAAAGTTTCCAAAAATGTGGCGTATTTTACTTTTCTTAGATAATATATACATCCTCGAAATTTTTGTGCGAAGGAACATACAAGAGTCGAATAAGATTTCTTCAGATTCTATTGTACGAAATACAATAGGCTTAAACTAGCATTCTTCTTTGTTGTTTCTAGGACCATTCATTTTCAAGAATGTCGTCTCATTTCAATGTTTTGGTTTTATTATTGTTCTCGTTGGGACCGATGACAATAGCAGGAGAAGGAATGGCTTCCGAAGCTCAGCGAAGCCGAAAGCTTTACAAATCAGGACCTGCAAGTGATAAAATTTGAATTAAAAGATTTCTCCAGACTTGTCTGATAATCAGGCTGACAGTGAAGCATATAATGAAATGTTTGTCTTGACTGTTTACTTAAAGCATTAGAGGCAATAATTCAGCTGTTCGAGTCACCTTGCCTCCAATTTCTGAAAAGGAAATGGAAGGGGAATCCAAATTACAAAACACTCGTTCGGAATTTGCATCAGTTAAATGAAAATTCTCGATTCACAATATAAAATTCTAATTTAATTTACTTCGTATTTCCATTCATATACATATACATACTTATTATTATTATTATTATTTTTTGTTTTCGATACAAAACTTCGGAACGTTATAAATAAGTATTCTGAGCCATAAAAGGTAAATCAATCAACTAATCCCTTTAAATAATAGTGTTCTGTAATAAATCCAAAATTGTTTTTTTGTGTGGTTGTTTTGTTGTTTGTTTTTGTTCAAAAGAAATTAATCTTCTTTCTATCCATCTTGGTAGATAGCAACGTCTAGACTAAGACTAAGAACTCGTGTGGTGTCATGGAAGAAGGAAAAGGGGAGGGCACCTTTCTATTGTGATGGGGCACCCGTAGATAGAAGTTTGATTTGGCTCAGTAAGTTGACTTTTTAAGGGGTAGAGTTATCAGCACTGCGTTCTACAGATATTTTACTGAGATCTACTTCGTAAAGTAGATTCCAAACCACTACAAATGGAGGGTGGAAGGAAAGAGGGTTCAGCTTTTGTTGTGATGGAGTAATCGTAGATGGAAGTCCGTACTTGACTTCGTCTCCCTGAAGAATGAAGGTAGGACCTGCCGGATGGACTTCTAGGGGGAACTTCCCCGCATTTGCTTATTATAAGGGAGAAAATGCAGAAACCTTTTACCAAATAATCAGACTCACGTGAAAATATGCTGGACATCACAAATGGCTTCTAGTCACCTCCTTTTTTGAAACAGTGTCTACAACAAAGTCGTTATCTCATTGAACCTCAGTCCTAAGGCTCACCAGTAGCGCATGTTGAAACTGAGTTTCGAGTGCGAAAATTTAAATCGAACAACTAATCCCATTAAATAAAAGTGCTCTGTAATAAATATAGAATTGTTTTTTTTCGAAGGGAATAATTTTTTTTCTTATCCCACAAATCCAAAAACATGTGTGCTCTGGAAGGAGGGAAAGGGGGTGGGGAGCAGCTTCTGTTGTGACGGAGTACCCGTAGAGACGCTGAAAAGTGTGGCAGGAGCTTGCGGGAGGACTTTTAAGGGGACTACACCGCATTTGCGTATCAAGTTTTATTTTATTTCGATTTTATATTTCATACGAAAAACAAGTAGTTTGTCAATACAACTAACAATAAAATATACAATCTGATATAAATAAAATACAATAAAAAAAAAAAAAAATATTTTTCATCAGTTTTTGATAAAACTTTTCAATATATAAAGTTTTATTTCTTTTTATGTGCCTAAAC
The DNA here is from genome assembly GCA_021605095.1 of Caerostris extrusa. Taxonomy (NCBI): domain Eukaryota; kingdom Metazoa; phylum Arthropoda; class Arachnida; order Araneae; family Araneidae; genus Caerostris; species Caerostris extrusa. The sequence goes on from BPLR01001374.1 coordinate 190,349, forward strand.
CTCATTGTCCTACAGTACAGGATAGACATCTCATGAGTAGTCTACTCATCGACGGAGGGAAAGAGGCAGCTTCTGTTGTGATGAAACAAGTAGAGTCTGACTTGGTTCCATCTCGCTGAAGAAGGAGGGAAGGGTCTTCCGGGAGGCGTTTTAGTTGAAACTACCCCGAATTTGCGTATCATGCACGAGAAAATCCCACCAGATAGACCGATTAACGAAGAATGATTCTGAACCCCATAAGCGCCATCGGGACTCCTCGTTTTTGAAATAGTGTCTACAACAAAGCCTCCAGAGGACTGAATCTCCTCCCTAATGCTCACCAGCAGCATACGTTGTCACTGAGTCACGAGTCTGGCAAAGAAATAAATTACTTAAAGAAAAATGTTGTTAAAAAACAACAGCGCCGCATGTTGAAACTGAGCTACGATTCGGGAGCACGGAATTTAAATAGACCAATTAATCCTATTAAATAATAGCGTTCTGAAATTAATTCCAAATTGTTTTTATTTAAAAAATAAATGAATTTTTTTCTTATCCCACTTGGTAGATAGCAACGTCTATACCAAGTCCAAGAACCAGTGTGGTCTCCTGGAAGAAGGGAAAAGGAGGGGTAGGTAAAAGTTTGATTTGGCCCTGAAGCTGAAGTTGAAGAAGGAAGGCAGTACTTTCCAGAAAGACTTTTACTGGGAACTACCCCGCATTTGCCTATCAAGTTTTATTTTATTTTGATTTTTATATTTCATGCGAAAAACTAGTAGTGTGTTAATACAACTAACAATAAAATATAGAATTTGAAAGAAATAAAATACCATAAAAAGCAAAAAACAAGAATAGACTTCTCTATTTCATCAGTTTTTGACAAAACTTTAAAGTCACATTTCTTATTATGTGTCTAAACCTCATTGTCTTGTCCTGCAGTACAGGATGGACATACCATGTGTAGTCTAGTCATAGATACAGGGAAAGGGGCATCTTCTGTTGTGATGGAATAGAAGTCTGGTTCCGTGTAGCTGAAAAAGGAGGGAAGTCTTTCCGGAAGGACTTTTAGGGAAAATACTCCCCCAATTGCGTAACACATGGTAGAAAACTCAGAAAACTCCCAACAGGTAGTCTGACTAATGAGGCAAGACGCTGTACATCACAAACGCCATCTAGTCTCAGCATTTTTTGAAACAATGTCTACAACAAAACCTCCAGCAGATTGAACCTCGCCCTAACGCTCATCAGCGGTATACGTTGTCATTGAGCCACGAGTCGGGCAAAAGAAATAAATTAAATTACTTATAGAAAAATGTTGTTAAAAAACAAATTTTTTGTTGGGTGAATAAATTCTACGTTGTTTTTATTATTTTAAAAAGTATTATAAATATTTGATATGTGGAAGTATATCTAATATTTATTAAAATCTACATTTTACGAAAATTATAAAATGAAATTTATGGAAATATTTCGCAAATATAAATTCCTTAAAAAATGAGTTTTAAAAATTATTAGTTAAAGGGGTTTCTTATTTATTTCCCTATTTTCTAAAACTACTATTTTTCAATTAAATTTATTTATTAATCGACATTTTAATATTTTTTTTGTACAAACAAGCAAGCACCTCCTATAATGTTTTATAACTATAAATATCTTACATAGTCGGCTTTAAAATAAATTTAAAAATATATTTTTTAAGTAAAGTAATTTGGTATTGAATTCACAAAAACCCATAGTAGAAAAATTAATTGCTAAAAAAAAAAAAAAAAAACATTTAAAATGTTTACGTCTTTTGAAGCAAATATAGAATGGAAAAAAAAAAAAAACAACGAGGTATGGAAATTGTATTTTAATGAGAAATGGAAATTTAATATTGAATGATAGAAAAAATTACGATTTAAAATTATGAGAGAGAATAAAAGAATAATTAACTATTGTAAAATAATACATTTAAAACGAATTTTTAAAAGTTTGGCTTATTAATGAACAATTTTCATCAGTAGTATTTTCCTCTTTTTTCTCTTTTCAGGTTTTCTTCTAAAAACAAATTACTTGTTTATTACGAAAATTATTATTTATCCACTTCATACAGTTATTAGTTAGTTTTATTATTAGTTAGTCTTATCTTAGTTTGTTATTAGTTAGTCTTTATACTTTATACTAAGAATATATACAAAAAATAATATATATTTATAGAATGTAATGGCTATTTGATACTCAAACTTAATTAATGTAACTTTTTTTTTATATATCGGCAGGTTTCTTGTTTGATTTACATATACTATGGCCTGTGACTCTGTGGCAACTAGCATTAGAGAGGAGGTTCAATTCGCTGACGACTTAGTTGTAGACACTGTTTCGAATAACGTTGATGTTTGTGACATTCAGAATCTTTCCTCGTGAGTCGGACCACCTGGTGGAAGTTTTTCCGGGTTTTCTCCCATGCGATACGCAAATGCGGGTTATGTCCCCTAAAAGTCCTCCTGGGAAGCACTGCCCTCCTTCTTCAATGTGACGGAACCAAATCAGATTTCTACCTAAGGGGGCTCCACCACAACAGAAGCTGTTCCTTTCCCTCCATCCATGAGTAGATTATCCATGGGATGTCTGTCCCCACTGTAGGACATTGAGGATTAGACACACAGAGGAAATTAATTATTATTTTGCCCGACTCGCGGTTCACTGTCAAGGCTTGCTGCTGGTGAGCATTAGGGTTTAGGTTCTATCCGCTGGCGACTTTTCTGTAGACACTGTTTCAAAAAAACGAGGATATTCGATGGATTTTGTGATTCTCAGCATCTTTCCTCATGAGTCGTACTATTTGGTGGGAGTTTTCCGAGATTTCTCCCATACGAAACGCAAATTCGGGATTGTTCTCCCTAACAAGTCTCCCGACGGGCATTTCCCTCCTTCTTCAGCGTCTTGGAGGTAAGTCAGACTTCTTTCTACGAGTGCTCCATCATAACAGAAGTTGTTCCCCTTTCATGAGACCACATGAGTTGTTGGGCTTGGTCTAGTTTTTACTGCCTACCAATTGGGTAAGAAAAAACATATACAATGAACAGCCCACTGACACGCGTTGAAGGTCATTTCTTTCTGTGTGGACTCGTATGTGCTTGTCGTATGGAAGTAAACACAGAAAGATCTACCGATACGATACCACGATATGTAAGATATATACAGATAAACAAAACATCAACTAGACAACATGTTAAATCATCAACTTCAACATCATAATCAGAGAAATGTCATACCAGACAACATAAACATCATACATTATCATACATCATAACCAGACAACATTAACCTACCTGGACAGCATCTTACATATTATAACATCTTTCAGATAAACACAACATTTCATCATGCAACTTCTATAATGATGCGAGACACAACGTTATTCAAGCAGCAACAGTGACTGCAAAGAATATTGCCAACTGAAAAAATCTGAGTTCTTATGAACGTAGTTGAGCACCTTATTTGTGAGCTCGGAATAGCACTGCAACTTATTTTAATGATTTAAATAAAGCAACTAACTATATTATTTCAATATCCCTTTGAAAAGTATCCGTATTACCGTAATCCTCTGAAGACTCAGCAGTAAATAAAACACATTTATTGTCGAATAAGCCATCGAAGCGTAATTTAAATTCATGGGTTTTGTGATTTGATCATTTTCCTGCTGCAGTCCAGATTTTAAAAGCCCCAGAGAGACAGTTTTTATTTTATGATCCTGCTATTAAGTTAGTCAGGCATAAGTGATATGTGGCAGGGCTGCATAAAGAGAAACAATGAGATTTCGAGTGGGTTTCCGGTAAGACGGGTGTAGGCGTACCGATCCATATTGAAATTCGTAAAAAAAATTACATTTTTTTTAAAGAAATAAATGTTTTTTCTTTAAATATTTCGGAAAATAAAATAGCACGAGAAATCCGTATCATGCTATATAAGAATTTAATAATTACTGAATTGTATTTGTTTTAATGGGAACTGATGGCTGAGTGACTAGCGCTCTGGCTCTCAGTGTCACTGGTTTCGGGCTCGAGTACCGGTGATGCCATAGAAGTTTGTAGTGGTTCGAATCCAATTTAAGCCGTAGGTCCTTGTTAATATGGCTATAGAGCGTTGGGCGTAGTACCCCATAAAAATATCTCCTGTCTAGAAATCAGCCAGCAGGCAGACGACCATGTTCCATCATGGGTCTGTTGCGCCTCTGATGATGATGATGATGATGATTATTCGTTTTAATCTGCTAACCATCATTTACCTATTTCAATGGAAATCGGAAACATGGAGATAACCTATTTTTTTTTGCTGAACATCTATGTGTCTGCATTTGACTATGCGTCTGTATGTTGCTAACTGACTGGCGATGAGATGAAGACATTACCTTCTGGTTGGACTTTTAAGAATAATTGAAGTGCATTTGCCTATCGTGGAAAAAAAAAATTCAGAAATCCCTTATTAGGCAACCTGACAATGTTTGCAAGACACTTTTACATGTTGTCACAATTGCCAAATGAGTCTCTTCTTTTCTGAAAGCAGTAATAATAACAGACGATATCAAAGGGTTAGAACCCAGCAGCACATGTTACCCCTAGGTCACGAGAAATATACTAATGCTAAAATTAAGAAGAGAATGTGTACTTTTGTGTGGCTTTGTTCCTAAAAAATAGAAATCTACATTTTAACTATATGTTACCTGATAACAGATGTTCAACGCCATGCATAATGAGACCTCATGCAATTAGCGATTGTCTGTCCAACCTTCACAGGTCGAAACAACTACAGATGGAATATGGACTACGTCATGAATTGTTGCATTGTTATTGGTGATAGACCATCTGGCTGAGAAAGTACCAACTCAAATGAGAAGATGAGACGCTGAAAAATCTCTCTTGTTGATGGATTGTTTTAAAGGAAGATTTTTGTTGAAGAAAGTAGAGAGTTCTACGATGAGTCGACAAGAAGTATCGTTTTTATTTTTTCTCTGAAGTGACTGAATAAGGCGGAGTTTTCACCTGTTACTGTGAATGCCTTGTGGTTTCGTTTATCAAGCCGTGTGGTAATTTAGGACTGCGTATACATGGTGAAAAAGATCCGTGGCAGATTTGAGGACTCTGAAGTGAAAGATTAATTTTCATTTTTTGTAGGTAGAATTCTATATATATATAGCACTACAAACACTAACCCGTACGAGCTAGCAGGTTTTCCGTGAATAAAAAGCATTCACTAGACCACTCAACATTAACCAGGTCTCTTTCAGTGATCTGTGTATGTTATTTGATTTGACCCAGATACGAGGAAAACTCATTATCTTTCCATGTAATTCGGATCTGGTTTCCACTTCGTAAACATTGCCATTCGTAACTGTAAATAAAGATTTATTATTTCAGTATTTCTTGGGAAAAATGCCGCTACAACTTGATGCAGCCTCCATTCTGCTACACACATACAGACATATATATATATATAGATTTATTTATATATGAATATTTTTTTCTTCTAACGCAGCTGGCAAATAGACCGTGATCTTTCGCCATAATTGCACCTATGTTACTCACTTTGCATTACCCAGGGCGCGTGTAACTTGATGGTAAGCCACGGACGCGTAAGAGTAACAATGCCCCCGCAGCGCTCTACGATCCTATTAGGACCGGGACTTACAGCTTAAAGTGGATTCCAAACCACTTCAAACACCCATGGCAAAGCCGGGATTTGAACCCGATACCTGTGGTACCGAACGCCAGAGCGCTAGCCATTCGGCCATCAGGCCCCTTATATATATGAATATCGAAATTGCCATTTTAACGATGCATATATATAAAGTAATGTCTCGGTCTATACCAGATCTATTATGGCTTCAAGAAGAGGGCCACCTTGAGACTCAAGGGAACACTTTACATTTTATTTACAAACAATATATATGTGTATATATAGATATATATATATATATAATTTAGTATTTATATTTTAATTGACTGTTATTTCAACAAATTTTTAATTGAATGCGATAGAGTTACTGAGTTAAATATGGTTTATTTCAAATAAACGACTAAAAAGAGACCCTTTCTGAACATTCCATGAAGTTCTTTCGTTTAACTTTCCTTTACAGATGATACCTTCCGTAATTTTCTGAGCGATCAAAATTACTGTAAATGTAATAGTAGAGACAAGGAAAAAATAGTTATTCCTTTCATTTTACCATGCCCCTCCACACTCAAGAGTGGTTAATTTCATTTATATTACGACGCATGAAATTGAACAGTGTTAATAGGATTCGAAAATGCGTGGCCTTTCACTAAATGCTTTCAAGAATAGCAAATTAGAAAGGAGTTCTGATTTGTTCTTAATTGAAATGATATTGGAAGGAATGAGTAAATTAAATATGCATTTATTGCAATAAAGTCTATTAGCTAAATATTTTACTTTAATAGGTTTAAATTTCAATTGCTAAATATTTGCTTAATATTTTTAATGAGAATATTGCGTATGTATAATGAATAGATACATGCTTTTATATTAGAAGTAAGGATCCGATGATGGTTAAAATGTTTATAAATTGAATATACTAGTAATAATCCAATCTTTTAAAGCGATTGTTAAGTCACATACCTTGAAATGTCTCTAATAATTAGACCCGGGTTTTATTTCTTCCAGGATACATTTCAGAGGCGTTTGGCATTTCAGCTTATATGTGAAAAATAACTGCGTATACAATTGCAGAAAATATTGTACTGGGGATATAGAGTATTTGGCTTAAAATATGTATGTCTTTTCCCAGGAGAGGGAAATTTATATTCTTTAACAAGTACATAATAATAGCATATCCCACAAATTTGACAGCAGATATCAGTGTTGTGGATAGTTATAATGTAAGTAGTGGATAGTTGCCTGTGCGACCTTCACAGATCGAAACAATTACAGATGGAATACGGACTACAACATGAGTTGTTGCATCGATTTGGTGTTGGACCACGGGCTGAGAAAATGTCTACTCCAATCAGTGATGTAAGCTAATTCCTCCCCCTCTCTTGACAGATTTTCTTAAAGGGAAGTTTTGGGGGAAGAAAGAGAGTGATGCGACAAATCGACAAGAAGTGTTTTTTTCTCTTTTTCTGAAGGTGATTGAATAGACCGGAGTTTTTGCCTGTTTCCAAAATGAGCCCCTTTTCTAATTAAAATGTGACAATTAAAGTCTGCCACAGACCTGATGAAATAGATTTGTCGTAAACTTGAGAACTCTGAAAACCTTCGTCCTTGGACTGAACTGCACTTTCGAATCAAATTTAAGTCTTTAATTATCCTTTTTTTGTAAATAATAAATTTTAATAAATAGAGTTCTGATATATGTAATGCTTGTAAATAAAAATTAAAGTGTTCCCATGTACCTGAAAGTGGCCCTCTTCTTGAAGTCGTTATAGGTGCAGTATAGGCAAATATGTTACAATACATATACATACACACACACACACACACACACACACACACACATATATATATATATATATACATATATAAAACAAATTCATTAAGAAGTCTATGCCAGTCGCTCCACATCCGGATTTAGTATTGAAAGCACGGCAACAGCCTACTGTCAGCAGTGTTCGAAGCGTAGTTTATTCACAAAGTAGCTACATATGGTGTTTGCGGATTACGAGTTTCAAATTACTTTAAAGAAACTCTCAAGTAAATTAATTTTCACTTAACAAATTTCTAATTCCTATTTTTTTTTAGTTTTAATTTACCTTGCTCTGAATATATTTCGCATTAAAAAATATATATATATATATAACTACAGTTAGAGAGGGCAAAAAAAAAAAAAGGGAATGATCTAAACTGTTTTTTTAATTAATTCAACCTTTTTTTCAGAAAACTCAAAAAAGTTTATACTAGAATTTTCTTTTAATTATTTAGGTAATTACTTTAGAAAGTTCTTCGTGCAAACTTCGTGTAAGATGTGTAATTGTATTCCGTAAAACTCTTATCATTAAAATATACGCTCGTAATTTTGATTAATTTATTTCCTGCAGCGATGTTTAATCCGACTACTTTTAATCACTCTTTTCAAATCAATCTTGAAGTAATTCTATCGTCTATACACCTGTCATGTTCAGACTCAAGTAGAGCTTCCATTTAAAAACGCTAACAAAAATGCGCTAGGCGATAGTGGGTAGAGATTAAGGTTTTTTTCACGAGCCTATAATTGAGAATAAGTTCGTTTTCGCGGAAGTATTTCGGAAGAAAAGCAACAGTTGCATCAATCGTCAGAAGTTTGTAATTATTTTTGAAGCAAACTAATTAGTTTTCTATAATTGGGTTCCTAGTAATCAATGTCCTTAAAGCTTTAAAGTAATGAGTTTTGTTTCATTGCTGTAAATTTAGAGTCTTTAAAAATATGATCTCTAAAGAACTAATTCGAATAGATGTTCTAAATTTAATATTTTATAAAAAAAAATGCATAGATATATTTTTGATCTGAGAAAAGTTATTTACCTTGTTGTTGAATAACTTGAGGGAATATGTTTATTTTATTAGAAAATAGCACTTTTTATATCTTAATAAGAATAATTTGCATTTCAAATTTTTCTTCGTCAACTCAGTATTTGATAGAAAAAAAGAGTTATCTTAAAAGAGATAATTGGAGATATTATTAAACAAATCAAATATAAGAAATGGTTTAAAAAGCAAAAAAATATTTTCTTTTTCATTCTTTTTCTTCACAGTTGAATTCAAATTCTGCAGTAGTTTAGATTTAAAAAGAATATTATTTTGCAAGTAAAGAGGAGCTTTTGTAGTTTGATAAATAGATTTTTGTAAATAAGTTAATAAATAATAAATTTTTAAAGTTTCCAAAGGAAAACAACAGCGACAATTTTAAATTCTGTATTTGGAAAAAAAAAAAACTGGGATAAACGTCATGTGAGTTTTGAAAAAGAAAATATACAATTATTTAAATAATATTTTTAGCTACAAAAAGTAAAGTTAGAGAGCATGAAAGTACCTTAAGCGCCCCCTTATGTCACATAAAATTTGAATTTATTTACAGTTATTGTTATATTGTATATATTTATTTGCAGTAATTGATTTACAGGCTCTGATGCCGAGTGAAAAGCCAAAGGCAAAAATGCTTTTCTTGATGTTTTCTCTTTTAAATTAACCTTAAAACCACTTTAAAAAACGACAAGATACTTTGCCTTGAAGGACAGGGGAATATTTTTATCTCTTCAAATAGGGCATGAATTTAAAGACACGAGTAAATAAATCGTGCATTAGACTAAGACACTTGCTAAAGATTTGTTGCATAATGTAGTGCTCATAACTAAATTTAAAAACAAGTTCTTAAAAAATCCCAATCAAGATTAGGCAACAAATGCTACGAACCTGAAATAAAGTTTACAAACAAATATTGAAAAAGTTTTTCATCGAGTATCGTGTCCTCAGGATTTGCGTTCAGCAATTTTAAAATCTAAGAACACGAAACACTTCCTTCCTTTGGCCATGGTTTTTTTTCCTTCGTTTCAAAAACCAAAGGAAAAATGCTTCCTTTGTTTTTCTCCTGTTTCTCTTCTTTTTTAAGAAACCTTAAAACCACTTTCAAAAGTACGACAAGATACTTGAAGGACTAGGAAATATTTTTGTGTCTTTAAATCGGGCATGAAATGTATTGCACGAGTAAATAAATTTTGCATTAGACCAAGGAAAACTTGATTTTAGTTATAATGGAGTGCTTATAACTAAATTAAAAAAGAAGTCTCTAAAAAAAAAATTGAAGATTCGACAACAAATGTAGTGAATCTGGAACAAAGTTTACGAACAAATATTGAAAAATTTTCAAGGAGTATCATGCCCCCACGATTTGCGTTCCTCAATTTTAAAACCAAGGACACGAAACTCTTTTTTCCTTTTGGTCATGGTTTTGCTTTTTTCTTTGGTTTAAAAATCAAAGGCAAGAAATGCTTTCTTTGTTTTTATCCTGTTTCTCCTTTTAAGCAAACCTTACAACCACTTTGAAAAGTACGACAAGATACTTGAAGGACTAGGAAATATTTTTGTGTCTTTAAATCAAGCATGAAATGTATTGCACGAATAAATAAATCTTTCATTAGACCAAGGAACTTGCTAACGGTGATTGATTGCAAGATTCGTCAGCAAATGTCACGAACCTGAAACAAAGTTTACAAACAAACATTGAAAAATTTCCATCTAGTATTATGTCCTCAAGATTTGCTTTCCGCATTTTTAAAAACAAAGAACACGAAACACTTCCTTCCTTTGGTCATGGTTTTATTCCTCCCTTTTTAAAAAAACAAAGGGAAAAAAAGGCTTCCTTTGTTTTTCTTTTGCACTAAACAGTTCTTAAAACCACTTTTAAAAAGTAAGACAAGAAACTTGCCTTGAAGGTCAAGGACATATTTTTACATACATGAAGCATAAACACAAGAGTAAATAAATCTTGCATTCAACTAGGAATCTTGTTAACGCCTTGCAGTACAATGGAGTGTCTATAACTAAATTAAAAACAAGTCCCTAAAAAAAATCTCAATCAAGATTCGACAACAAATGTGGTGAACCTGAAACAAAGTTTACAAGCAAAATTGAAAATTTCAATCACGTATCATGTCCTCAAGATTTGCGTTCCGCAATTTTAAAAATCAACTACACGAAACATTTTCCTTCTTTTGGTTCATGGTTTGCTTTCCTTCTTTTTTAAAAATCAAAGGCAAAAAAATGCTTCCTTCGTTTTTCTCCTTTTAAGAAACCTTAAAATCATTTTCAAAAGTACGGCAAGATATTGCCTTGAAGGGCAAGGAAATATTTTTCTCTTCAAATAGGATATGAAGCATAAACACAAGAGTAAATAAATCCTGAATTCAACTAAGAATCTTGCTAACGCCTTGTAGTTATAATGGAGTGTTTACAACTAAATTAAAAAAAATCTCAATCAAGATTCGACACCTGGAACAAAGTTTACAAACAAATAATGAAACATTTTCAAGGAGTATCATGTCACCACGATTTGCGTTCTGCACTTTTAAAAATCAAGGACACAAAAAAAACTTCCTTCTTTTGGTCATGGTTTTTTTCTTTTGTTTTAAAAAACCAATGGCAAAAAATGCTTCCTTTGTTTTTCTCCTTTTTCTTAAGATAACCTTACAACCATTTTCAAAAGTACAACAAGATGCTTGCCTTGAAGGTCAAGGACATATTTTTTCTCTTTAAATAGGACATGAAGGATAGACACAAGAGTAAATAAATTTTGCATTCGACTAAGAATCTTGCTAACGCCTTGTAGTTATAATGTAATGCTTATAACTAAATTAAAACACAAGTCTTTAAAAAAAAATCTCAATCAAGATTCGACAACAAATGTTGTGAACCTGAAACAAAGTTTACAAACAAATGGTGAAAAATTTACATTGAGTATCATGTCCCCACGATTTGCGTTTCTTAATTTTAAAAACCAAGGACACGAAACACTTCCTTCCTGTCACTTAACAAGCTAAACCGGAAGAGATGGGAGCCGTTGGCAACCAGAAGATTAAACACCATTGATCCACCGACCCTCCCCTACCTCCATCCCTTAACGAACCCTTCTCCCTTCATTTCCAAGACGGACAACATTTTCTTTTCCGACCCAACTGTCTCTGGCGATGGTCTGAGTTAGTGGGGATCTTATCGGAATTTGAGCTTCGAGGGGAAAGGAATGTACTAACAGCCGTGAAATCTGCTGGTTTATGCTCTCTCTTGACTCCGGCGGGCATCCGTCAGAGCCCTACCCTCGTCTGAAGAGCACCGCCATCGTCTCATCACCGTCCTTTTTTTTTTTTTTTTGGTTGCGGTCTTTCTTCTCCTTGAAATGGCAATCTTTGAGAGAGTTGCGTTGTTTGTTCGCGCTACACCACATAAAAAAGAGCAGAGAGAAAAATGGATTCACGCAAAGGACACCATAACTTTTGCGGCTTCTGTGATGAATTGTAGGTTGGCACTGGACAGAAGTAACTTCCAAACAAAGTTATAACAAGATGATTCATTTTGGTTTGTTAGTTTCTGCTACATTAACTTAAAGTTACTAAATTAAATAAAACTGTCTGAAACTTTTTATTGGTATTGCAGCATTTTTTTTTTCACGGGAAGAGTTTTATTATTTTATCCCCGTGAGAGAGGAATGTATGTTATTTGACAAGTATAAAATAAAAATCCATCACTCAAATTTGACAGCAGACAAGTAGTGTTGTGGTTAGGTATATTGCAAGCAATTAGTGTGTTGTATTAATGAAAACAACCTGTCACTCTCTGATAGCAGATATTCGGTATCATGTATAATGAGACTCATAAAATTAGCGAATGTCTGTTTGACCTTCATTGGTTGAAATAATTATAAATTGAATATTGACTGCATCATGAATTGTTCCGGATTGCTGATAAATCTCTAGCAGAGAAATGTTTACTCTAATGAGAAGTGAAGGAAGCTGATCCCCTCTTGACAGATTATCTTAAAAGGAGTTTTGTTTTGGTGAAGAAGGAAGAGAGTTCTGACGAGTCTGCTAGAAGTATTGTTTTTCTGTTTTTGTCTGAAGTGGCTGAACAGGCCGGAATCTCCGCCTATTTTTCAATATGAACCCCTTGTAGTTTCGGGTATCATTCCGTGTTATAATTAAGGTTTACTGTTGACCAGACAATTAGACTCAACGTAGTCGAGAACTAGGAGAAATCAAGACCTTGGAACAAACTGCACTTGTGATTTAATTGGTCGCATGTAATCAAATTGTACTTTAATTTCTTTGCATAATAACACAGAGTGTCTTACTTGTATATATATATATACATAAATTGTGCTTGTAAACAAAAAGTAAAGTGTTCCCATGAACTCCCAAGTGGCCTTCTTCTTGAAACTGTTATAAGTCTAACATAGGGCGAGACGTTACAGTATCCATATTTTTAGTACAACATAAAGTTTTTAAGTTTTTACATCATTTAAATTTATTATTATTTTTAAGTATTTAATAATATCCTATTTGAAAAGTCTTGTTTGTGTGCAACCTCTGTTAAATCTGTATTGCAGTCCTTAACATGAAATTAAGCTATCCATAATCTGAACAAAATTTTTAGGAATTCATTCCAGAACAATCAGGCATTTATATATCACATCAGGTATTTTATTTGTTGTATTGGATAACTATAAACATAACTGTAATTTAACTGTAAACATCAAACTATGAATAAACAGTATACATCAAATAGAAATTGGAAAAAATAATATCTTTAAAACAAGGTGTTTCTCAACAATTTCATCTGTCCTTAAAGAGATCTTTCCATCGAAATTAATTTCTTTTCGATAGTGTTAATAGCCAAATTTAAAATTATAATGCTATATTAATAAAAATGTAAGTGTAAATTTTTCATTGGCGATTGCTGTATATTTTAAGAGCCTTAATTTCAAAAATAGGTAATCATTTCTAAAAACCCTTTTACATAATGAATTATTTTTTCTACGTAGAGAATAGAGCATTGGTGGGCAAGTGGGCAATATCCCCCCCTTCTCAAATGGTGCCTTGGGTGAATTGCGAAGGCGTTTAATAAACTTAAGGTTTCTGAATGCATAAAGAAGATAATAATAATTGTATTTATGGGGCCTGAATGGCTGAGTAGCTAGCGCTCTGGCAGCTCAGGTACTATCACAGGTTTCGGGTTCGAGTCCCGGCGGTGCCTTGGATGTTTGTAGTGGTTCGGAATCCACTTTACATTGTAGGTCCGGTCGAATAGGATCGTAGAGCGTTGCGGGGGCAATGTTACTCCGCGTCCGTGGCTTATCTTCAAGTTACGCGCGCCCCCTGGGTAATGCAAAGTGAGTACGTCTGTGCAGCGCTTGCCTTAAGGCATCCAAGACCAAGCTGTCTAAGTGTTTGCCAGCTGCATTAGAAAAAAAAAAATAATAATTGAATTTACTTCATCCTATTTAGTGGAATGCTTGTAAAGTACCGTCACAAATTTGTTTTGAAAGAAGTGCGAATAGTGAATCGTAGAGATTAGAGGATATTGCTGCCAAAAATAGAGACGAAGAATTATTTATTGATAATAGCATCTTCATTCTTCTAATTAAATAAATTCGCAATTTTCATTTTCCTATTATCCGTTTTCTCTTAATTTTTTGAAACCTTTCTAAACTGGAATTTTGAAATGTTTTCAAAGTGTGCTAAAATCTTATTTTTTAATTATTTTGATATAGCCTACAAAATATCAAGATAAGTATTCTAGTAGGCATTGAAATGAAATATATTTCATATATACAAATAAATTGTTTTCTTAAATAAATATTAAGTAGTTCAATTCAACCATATTTAAAATAAAAAACCTGCGAAATGTATATTTTTATTGTATAATTTTTTATTTTACTTTAGGACAGGTTATGACTTGAATGCTGTTGTTGAAAAGAAATTGTTAATTATCATTGCAAGCTGCAAATGTAGTGAAAGTTATTCGACAAAAACTTGTCTAAATGCACCGAATATTTTTGCTAGGGATAAACACAATAAATGTGTAAAGCCAAAAGATTTTATATTAGATTTTAGAAAAAGGTTAAAGAAATATGCTCTTCAGACCTTTAGGGGTCTGTATTCTAAATTTCAATGATATTAGAGACAAAAATTGGTATTTGAATTGTAAACGGATCACTAATCAGTAACGCTAAAAATTCTAATGGATATTCAGCATCGAAGACTCTCCAATAAAAATCGAATTTAAAAATATTAATAATTTTTTCCATCATAGAAAGAATGTTTTACCTCTATAAAAAATTATTTTTCTTGAAAACGATGTCACCTTAAACAAATTGAACTCATTATGTGCTTTTTAATGAATAATAGAAAAATTCATAATAAGATGATCATAATAATCTCAATAAGATAATAATAATCACAATAAGATACTAAGATGATAGATCATCATAATAATAATCTAGATCATAATAACATAATAAGATGATAATAATAATCAAAATAAGAGGTTAGGATGATAGATCATCATAATAATAATCTAGATCAGAATAAAATAGAAAATTTTTTCATCGAATAATTTAATATGAACTGTATCTTTTTCAAAGCTAAAAGTTTCAGTTAAAACTTTTGAAATAATTACTTAAGTTAAACCATTAGTTTAATTATTTTTCATTAATAAATAGTTTTCAGTTACACTTTTAAAATAATCTATTTAATAACTTATTCGAAATGTATTTATTAATTTGAATTGAATCAATGAATATATAATAATGGAGAATATATAATTATGGAGATAATTTACACAAATGCAAGCAGAAAACTGTGTAATGTATATATAATTTAAGTGTGATGCAATTATACAAGAATAAAGACTGATTTATTATTAGCTAGACAAATAATTATCTTTAGTTATTTACAAAAGTTTTAAAAATTTTTTTTCAAAGTTTTATAAAGCATGATGAACTTTGATGAATTTTATTAATCTCAATATTTTATTTAGAACTACTTGTGATATTATGCTACATTATTTAATTGAAATAACTTTTTCAAATACTTATCACTAAATTTCATAGTTTATAAATATAATGCACTTAGATTACTTTCTAGTGTTTTCATTAATCTTTTATTGCAAAAAATTTTATACTGAATTGTAATGAAATCTTCTAAATAAAAGCAAATTAATAGTTAAAAATTCTTTTTAAAGTATTAACATAATATGTATTTGAAGTATTTTATTTTGCGACAGATTTTCTTTTGAATAAGAAATAAAAATAATTTTTTATCCATTGAAATACAGATAATGTTTTAAAGAAGCGATTTGAGAGATTTTAAAGAAACGAAGTACATATAAAATAATGAAAGAATTTTATCTCAGCTTGTATTTCTTAGAACAACTTAAGATCTATTAAGTAGGTCTTTTTTCTCCATTTTAAAACTCACTAGTCTAGTCTTCCGTTCTAAACTCACAAGAAAATTCTAGAAGTGGTTCTTGGTTGATTTATAGCATATTAAATTTTTATGGAGGAAATTGAATACTAATGCGAGACACCTACGTAAGTTTTCTTGCCATTGAAATGCATGATTGCAAAACTAAATTATATTACATTAAAGTAGGGTTTATTTCATGTTTTTTCATAGAAATATTTCACATTCGAATTAAATTAAATACAAATACCCATACTAATTATATAAACCACACAAATGGAATATTAAAATAATTTTATGTCTTTGTATTTCGTAGAATATGTTAAAATCTATTACGTAGGTCTTTTTAATACTTTCATGTTCTAAACTCACAACAACATTCTAGAAGTGGTTCTTGGTTGATTTATAGCATATTAAATTCTTATGGAGGAAATTGAATACTAATGCTGGACGCTTAGTACGTAAGTGTTCTTGCCCCTGAAAGGTATGATTGCAAAGCTAAATAATATAACACATAAAAAGGGTTTATTTAGTTATTCATAGAAATATTTAACATTCGATTTAACTTAAATGCATATACCCATACTAATTATATAACCCACACATATGAAATAATAAAAGAATTTTTATATCTTTGTATATGATAGAATAACTTAAAATCTACCACAGATTTTTTTTTTTTTCCCTACTGTTCTGAATTCACAAGACAATTCTAGAAGTTGTTCTTGCTCGGTTTGTAGCCTATAAAATTCTTATGGAGAAAATAGAATACTAATAAGAAACGCTTATGCAAGCATTCTTGTCCAAGAAATGTATGATTGTAACGCTAAATTATATTATATTAAAAATGTTCATTTGGTTGTTTTTTATAAAAATATATTACATTTGATTTAAATTAAATACATACTAATTATTAAATTATACATACTAATTATTTAAATCACGCATATGAAATAATGAAAGAATTTTATATTTTTGGATTTCTTAGAGTAACTTAAAATCTATCAAATATATCTTTTTTTCTCCCTCCCAGTTCTAAATTCACAAGAAAATTCTTGAGGTGGTTCTTGATATTATATATTAAATTTTTAGCATATTAAATTTTTATGGAGAAAATTGAATACTAATGCGAGACGCTTAGTTGAGTTTTTCTGCCCTTGAAAGGAATGATGGCAAAGCTCTCCCTAAAGGTGTGAATTTATGCCTTATCACAGATCTATCACAATTTATAAATTTACATGCGAAATTCAAAAATATGAGTGCGCATAAGCACACACACACACACATATATATATATATATATATATATATATATATTTGTAAGACAGGTGCGCAGTAGATCTACCTCCCCGTGGTGCACCTGGTAACCCTTTTCAGTGGCTAAAAGATCTACAACTTGGCATTATGTCTTCCTCCTCACTTTGATGCTGGTGGACTGTCTCAATCCAAGCTCTCAGAGCTTTTGCTAAGTCTGTGTGAGAAGAATATTGATGTCTTTACTATTATGGATGCTAATTTGACAACCGACTGCCTGCGAAACCATCTTTACAGACTCAAAGTTGTTCCTTCCCCGACATGCAGCTCTGAGAGGCCATGGACTCCACGCATCTACTTCACTGTCCTGCTCTGAGCAAGACTTTCCTCGTCGAGCGATATGGGGAGGCTAGAGATATGTTAGATTAATGAACTCTGTTTTAGCATGTTTTGTTGTGTTCTCTGTTCTTTTTTTTTTTTTTTTTTTTTTTTTCGTTATTCTTTTTATTGCTGTAATTGTTCATAATCTGATATTGGAAATAATATTTGTAAGACAAAAAGCATATGAAAAACGAACATACACAAAATATTCTTGGAAATGATAAGAAACAAGAGAAGGGACAAGAAATTTAAAAAAGCAAACAATCAGTCTATGTCAATAATTGCAAACATGCAATAATTGCTTTTTAGAAATGAAGAGATTCGATGGTCGGTTGTGGCAGCGTACATATGCGTCTTACATCGATAGCCAGGTTACTTGATCTCTCATATGGCATGTTAATTAGTATCAGTTTCCTCTGTAAACATTTTCAGAAAGTAATGCGCTTGATTTATTTTTCGTGGATGAAATTTTCGTGATAAAATGACAGTTGATGAGAAGAAAATAATTATAATCTGAAATAATCTCTCCTTTCTTTTCAACACCACTTATCAATAAAATACTTTATGGTTTTTATTGTAGCTGGTATGACAGATCCCATCTAAATAAGTATATGAAATTAATATGTATATTATTTAATAAAAGCTTGAAAATTTTTTAAATTATGCATAAAAATCTATAGGCATATTATTTAAAAATATATTACTTTTAGCTGAGTAAAATTGATGAGAAGTTTCAAAGACTTTTTCATTTTTTTTAAATTTAATTAAAAAAACCCGATTTTTATATAAGTTGAATCAATTTTATATTCAATAAAAGACCGTTCACAGTTCTAATTTCCAGAAAAAATTATTAAAATAACTTTAAGAAAATGTTTAATTAATTATTTTTTTAAAATTTATTTAAAGCATAAAATATGCACATTAACAACAATAACAATAATTATTATTGTTAATTTGAGTTTATTTATTAACCCATTAGCATCATTCGAAAAAGTGGAAAAGTGGCTCGTATCACCAAACGCTTTTTAAAGATAGAAATATTGCAAAATGATAAAAAATCAAAAAACCAAACTGACGTACTCAAGAAATTTATAAATTGATTTAGTTCAATAACATTATACATTAAAAAAAAATTGATAAATTCAATTTAATACTTTTGCACTCTATGATAGTTCTTGAAATATTCAACACACATAGTATCACGGCAATTATCCTACTGATAACATGATTTTTTTTTTTTGTGAAAAACTACACAACGTTTATGAGATTTTAGTGATGAAGTTGCTTAAGTTAGTATTAGAAAATGTTGGCCAGTAAATATTTATGATAATGATGAGCGTGTTTCTGAAATGAGGACATAGGAAACGCGCAATTTGTGTTGGTGATATTTTTATTTTTGGATTATTTTGTTCAATTATTTCTTCCGGTAATTTTTGCTTGAAGACTTGAAATGCTCTATCGTTACGTTTTGAAAATAATTGTTCAAAAGGATCATGCAGGTCTTTGTCGATTTATTTTTGGCTATTGGTAGATTTTGCACGTCTATTGACTTCTTCGTTACTATTCGAATCAAAACCTTCCATTTTTATCAGTTATTTAGACTTGCTTTTACCAGGAAAAATACTTTAATCCTCCAGAATACTATTGTCTCTTTGCATTAGCATGCATATATGCGCTTCGGTGATAATGGCCAGGAAATTTCCAAGAAATTTGTGATCGGAACCCTAATTGACATTTTATTGAATATCTCGTAAACTTTTAATAATAATTTAAAAAACAAATAGGTTTTAAGAGTGTACGACACAAGGAAGTTCAATGCATAAAAATTTTGTGTGTTGTAATTCCTATTTTATAACGATATTTAATATTTAATGTTTTTAAAAAATATTCCCAATAATTTTAGTATAGCTAGGTTTTATTTTGAAAAGGTTTTATTTCGATCTGTACAAAAATTAAAAAATATTAATTACACTTTTATTAAGCGAAAGTTTCATTTAACATTAGGAAAGCCAATTTTTTAATCCCCACATCTCTATAACTTTTAATCTCATCTGTACAAACAAATTATTATACATTAATTCGAAATCATACTCAGAATTGCGTTAAAATTATTAGATTCCGTAATAGAATAATTTACAGTTAGCTGTTCATTAACCATGTTAATTAATTTGTTAATCAACTTTAATTGCAGCAAATTATTTCCCTTTGAATCATTTCCAACAATACAATTTATGTGAATATCTTATTATAATTACAAAAGTTATTATGTGTGTCCCATTATTTTTCGACGTCTATATAAGTAAAACCATATAAATAAAACCCTAAATTTGAGAAGGATGAGTTTGGTTTGTAAAAAGATGAATTTGGATTATATTTATTTAACTCTTTTCGTATGCTTTAGAATTTTTAACTCTTTTTTTTTTCTTTTTAAAAGAGTTTTTGGAAAATATCAACATATATATTTAAAACAAAAGTATATAATCAACCAATCAAATTATTTAAGCCGTCAATATGCTGTGACGATGAAACCTATCGTAAGACCAATCGATAGAATGGGAAAAGTCTTCAGATAATAATGCCTGAGACCACATTTTGTCAAGCAATATTCCGTGACGTCGCAATATGGGAAAAGGTTATCAGACACTTTCAAAAGTCAAATGGCTTCAGATTAATGATCACATGGTTGAAGGAAAGTTGTGCGGAAACTTCTTGTCTGATGTTCAAAAATGTATAGCTGTTATCACGTATTAGAGATGTTAGCGGAGAGATGTTTATTAAAGATACTATATTAGCAAAAAACAAAGGTTGGCGGATATGTGAAATTGCTTTGATGCTTTGTTGGATTTTCTTGCGATTAGGGGAATAATTGTAATTACCAGTGATTAATTACAGTGGTAGATTTTGTAAGTCAATTTAAAGATATTGATGGAGTGTATGAGTCGGAATATATAGTTAATCATATAATTTCAATTATGTTACTGAAGTGCCATAATCTCCTTAGCTTCTTTGGTTGATTGTGATTCAAAGGCATCAACATATACTATAGGTAAATAGGTATAGCTATGAACATAACTGTTTTATTGTATTTTTCTATTTATTCGCTTGAAGAATGTAGATTCCTGGCAGGCGCTGAATAATTTTTTTCCGTAAAGAAGGTGGAAAGATAGATGGGTTTGTGGAAAAAAATAAGTAATAATAAAATAATTGTAGTTTGTTAAAAAGTAAGTAATACGAGCATCATACAAGAATATTTATTCATTTGTCGAGAAATAAAACAGATATAAATATAAATAAAAATAACGTAAAAAATAAATTTTAATTTTATATAACAAATTTTTAAAAAATACTAAAAATATATATTAGTTTTTACCTTGAAGAATACTTTCAAAAATAATAACAATAATGTTTTCCAAACATATAAGGAATATTACAAGGGACATATATACAAGGGACGAATAAACAGTTCCCGGAATTATGTTATAACTCTTTATTACCACAATATAATTTTTTTACTACCATTATATTTTTTATTACCTGAATTCAGAACAGGCAGGGTAGCTGAAGTTAGGAGTGTGTGGTGATCAGTTGGCGCGATGTCGAAGTTCGTGCAGAAGACGAACAACAAGTTTATGTACAGATTGGGAAATATGCTTCATGGAACTTGTTAGCCTTACAAACAGTTTATGGTGATGATTATTTAAAGAAAGTAATCCTTTTCGAAAGTTTTTCAAGATTTTGAGGTGTCCATGAATCGTGTCCATGTAAGAAGAGAGCATTAGTGGAAGATTTCCAACCTTCAAAAATGAAGGAATGGTTGAGCAGGTGTAACAGTTAATCATATCAGACAGAAGAATGACCATCAATGAGTTCGTGAGAATCTCTCATAGATCCATTCACACAATCCTAAATGATTTGAAGATGAAATGTGTCGCTGCAATGTTTGTCCAACAGTTGCTGAACACGGATCAAATGGGAATTCGGCAGTTGACTGCGGCGGAATGTTTTGAAAAGTCAAACAGCACCCGACGTTTCTTGAGGCAATCTTTACTGGTGACGAAACCTAGGTGTACGCTTACAAGTCGAAAACAAAAATGCAGCCAACAGAATGATACACAACGTCCTCTGTTTGATCAAAGTAATCAGCGTATGCCAAATCCAAAATAAAAGTGATGATCATTCTTTTTTCGACAACGAAAGGTGCGATCCATCATGAATTTGTACCAGACCAGCCTTTTTGCCTTTGTATGTGCAAGTTTTGAAAAGATTGAGGAGGAGGGGAGAGATTCCAGCGAAAACATCCCGCAAAATGCCAAGGAGGATGGTCACTGCAAGACCACAATGCTCCCTTTATACATCGATTGTTGTGCAGACATGGCTCGCAGGCATTCCACTCCATTACCAATCTCCTTACTCCCTGGATTTAGCACGATCGGATTTTTATTGGTTCCCCAAGATGGTCCACAAAGGTAACCGTTTTTGACATCGTAGAAGACATGAAAGCTAACGTGAAGGCTGAACTTAGAAAGATACCACAACATTACTTCATTGTTTCTAGCAGATCTCTGGCATCAAGTGCCCTAGGTTTCGGGTTCGAGACCCGGCCGTGACATGGATGTTTGTAGTGGTTTGGAATCCATTTTAAACCGCAGGTCCCGGTCTAATATGACTGTAGAGCATTAGGCGTATAGCTGACAATCCTACCTCGTAAAAAGTCATCGTCACGGAACCAAGTCAGATTTCTACCTACGTGAGCTCCACCACAACAGAAGCCACTCTCTTCCCCTCCTTCTATGATGAGACCACATGGGTTCTTGGACTTAGTCTAGAGTTGCTGTCTACCAAGTGGTATAAGAAACAAAGAATCTGTTTTAATAAATTTAATTACATTCTATTAAACTATCATGTTCCTATAAGTTGAAGTTGTATTTATTGTGATATAAATTATAAAAGAATATTAAATTTTATAATTAAATTTTAATAATTTATATAAAAAAAATTCATTTATAAAGAGTTTACAAAAGCGAACTTAAAAGAAACCCACTAAAATTTCAGCTAACTTTTCAAAGTTACAGATTTATAGTTTGAATCTGTGCGTTTAAAAACCAATGTATACATGAGTTTGATGTAAGTAAGTAAAACAAAATAAGTAAAATGCTAAATAACTCTTGAATTTCATGAGAGCATAGTTTTTAAGCGCAGAAATGAATTCGCCCCTGATGTATATTGCTGCTGTATTCTGTTCACTCACTTATAAACAATTATATTTTATGCATTAAGTTGTTAGTTATATGCAATTACATTTGTACATTAAGTTAATTAAAAGTTTCGTTTAATTACTCTTTTATACATTGTTTATCGATAACAATTCAGAAAACATTTATAGAACTAATGTACCAAAACTTATATATACCATCTATAAAAAATAAATATATTGAATACAATAAATATTCCAAAATTTCCATTCATTTGCTATATATTGGTAATTTACAAATAAAACGACTTTTTTTTATATTCAGGGTCTATAGGTTAATTAAATTTTTTCACAAACGCTGGGGCGGCCCGATGGCTAATCGGCTAGTTTTCTGGCCTTTTTATACGACAAAGCTTCAGGTTCGAGTTTGCAGTGGCATGGATGTTTGTTAGGGTTCGGAATCCATGCTAAACGGTGAGCCTATCTAACTAGCGTAAAGAGTGCAAAAAATGTCCCGTAGAGCGACAAACCAAACACAAATGTTATAAGGTGTTTGTTGTAAGTAGTTTTCCTACAGAGTAAGAACGATTATAAAAAATTAAGTATACGAGTTTATTAAATGAAGTGTTGTTGAAAATGCCAAATTACTGGAGAATTTCATGAGAACATATTTTAAACGGAGAAGTAATTTATTTTCTAATATATTATGGCTTCATCTTTAAAAGAATGCTTTTTTGCTAGATAGAGATTTGTTGAATGGTACACAGGGCTTTTGCAGGTTGATAACTACAATTTTATCATAAAGTATTGAGTCATCATTTCGAATAATCAATATTCATTTGCAACATGGAAAGGCTTTTATGTGATATACATAAGCACTTGTTATACGAAATATATGAATCCAAATGCCCTCACTGTTTACTTGAAGTTGCTGATCTCTTCTTTATTTATTGGAAGCCTTTTTTGTGACGAAGACTTCTTTTTTATTTCGTTTGTGAGAGTCTTTCAATAGATTCGACCAATTGTTTAACAACAATAACATCGGTAACGGGATAACTATAACAACCAACAATGGCACTTATATGAATAAGAGCTTTAGAATGCTGGGTTTTTTTGCGTAATATTTAGAATTTTGAAATATTTAAAATATGATACTTAAACATTACTGAAACTCCAAAATCGCTTAAATTCTCAGATTTGAAACAACATTTATTTTATTTTATTTCGACTTAACTCTAATTCAGGAGATAAGGACATATTTTTCTTATACATAATATAGGTAAGAATAGTTGGAAAATTCGTAAAATTTTTATCTTTCGAAATAACAAATAGATTGTGATGTCTTCCAAAGTAAATTTTGATAACAGTCCTTGTTAAGAATTTGGACTGCTTATCAATTTGTAGATACATTATTGAATTGTTTCTTTTATTTCCAATGGCAAGAGAAAATGACAAATTCTTACGAGATCAAAACAGTGTAAAAAACACAAGGAAAAAGGAAACAATAAGATAAAAAGTCAATGTTTCATCAACAAACGTCTTCTAGCGCTCTAATATCTTTTCACCTCGATGTCCGGCACGCTAGGCAGTCATCCTGCTGATGTCTGTCCATGATCTGGTCTTCCCACAGAGCGAGCAATTTGGGCTATCAAAAATGCCAATTCAGATTGTTCGCTAAACAATCATAGCCATCGCAAGTCTCAACATCGTAGCAGGCAAGGAGTGTTGAATCTCAACTTTCTTTGATTGGGGAAAACCGCCCGCATTCCATTGTAAGACACTCTGCCTGCACGAAGTCCTAAGAATATGATCACTCTTGGAGCGTGGCTGCAAGAGTGATCGTTTAGCCACCTAGGACGTTACCAGGGTGCACCACGGGAATCTACAGTCCCACCCCATTTTTGAATTGTAATCACAGTCAATAATGTAATATTTTAACTTCAAAAGTATAGTTATCATTCACTGAAAATAAGAATTTTTATTTATCTTTTCACCAAAAATTAATGCATTTAAATCTATATTTTCGGCCTGACCATCGAATCATTAACGCTCACGCCACAGCTTTTTATGATCGAGTCACGGCGGTGCCATGGATGCTTGAAGGGGTTCAATATTCCCTCTAAACTATAAGTCACAGTCTAATACGACTGTTGGACGTGAGCCTGACAACCCTACCCATAAAAAGAAAACGTCTCATGAATTTGCCAGGTAGACGGGATTAGCGCCCACTATGGGTTGTAGGGCTGGGGTGTTAGTTAACTTAAAACTATGTTTTTTGTGAAGCAATTTAGCTTTTTAAAGTTCAATACTTGGACAATACATTGAATTAAATAAAAATTATTATACATTATTATTATATATGACTATATTTTATCCTAAATATTCTTTTATAAATATATTTTTAAAGTACCTATGAAACAAATTTACTTAAACTGTATTTTATCATCTGACACATAAATATTAATAATGCTATTAAT
This sequence comes from Caerostris extrusa, assembly GCA_021605095.1. NCBI lineage: Eukaryota > Metazoa > Arthropoda > Arachnida > Araneae > Araneidae > Caerostris > Caerostris extrusa. The sequence goes on from BPLR01001374.1 coordinate 215,554, forward strand.
TTGAACGTTTTTGATAAATTTAAATACTTATTTAGACATTTACATTAGAAAATTGATACCACCAATAATTTGAACCTGAATGCTGCATATCCCTTTTTTTCCAAACTTAAATCAATAATTTTCAATTTTTTCCCTCGATTTTCTCCAATCGATTAGTTGAGTCATTTGGACAAAATGACTCAACTAATTGAAAATATTCTGTTACTTTTTATGTAGTGTACGGCATTTAAAAATAAATACTGTGCAGATCTACATGTGATTAATCACCACTGGAAGATATTCAATAGATTTCGCTTCGTCTAAAGTGAAAGGCATATGCGCACGCACATTATACTTTCGTAATTTTAGAATGAAGAATTATAGGGATACAATCTAAAATTTACCTTTTCTTTACTTTTTCTACCTAACAGAATTAATTTCTGACTAATGGTTTTTGTAATGCCCTTGTTCAACATGAACATGGGAACTCTCGAAATTAATTCGTCCGTTTTAGTTGAAAACTAGTTGATTGTCCTATGGCTCGATTATACAATAAATACAATAAATTGAAATACAAGATTATATGTTAACTATAATCTTGTATTTCCAATTATTTTATTTACAACATGAATCAATAACCACTGGAAGATATTCAATAGCTTTATATAGAGGACAAAAGATGGATTCCGTAGCGAACCCATTTTATTATGATTTTGGAACGAACACTTATAGAGGTGCAATCTGAAATTTTTTTGCTTTCCACTTTCTGCCTAATGGAATTAATTTTTTGCCCTATAGGGTTTAGTGCTCATGTTCAACATGAACGGGGAACTCTCAGAATAAATTCGTTAGTATGGATTTAGTTTGGAAAACTAACAGATTGCCCAATAGCTATTCCATGGATTGAAATACTCATTATTAGCTAAAGCTAAGCTCATTATTAAAAGCTAAACTATAATACTGCATTTCAATTTGTAATTACAACAGGAGATAAATCCCCACTGGAAGATATTCAATAGATTTAGCTTTTATTTAGAGTGAAAAAAAACATGAACACCACTGCTTGAAAGTTTTACTTTCGTGATTTTGGAAGGAACACTTATAGGGATGCAATCAGAAAAATGTGCATCTTTCTGCACAACGGAATTAATTTCTGCCCAATGGTCTTTTAATGCCCATGTTCAATGTGAACATGGGAACTCTCGAAATAAATTCGTTAATACGAATTTAGTCTAGAAAACTTGCAGACTTTTCACCAGCTTCTCCATGGCTTGAGATACTCATATATAAATTGTATTCTTGTATAATTTATTGTATTTGCAATACATTAAGTCATCATATAGAGTAGCTAATAACAATAAATTAATTTGAAGAGAAAATTAAAGCTCCCACAAAAATTATTTTATTCTTACAAACTCCCGTTAGATGATATCGTTAATTTGGGAGAGGAGCAACAAATAGTTTTGTGTCAAATCAAGATTATGTTACCATCAAACATTTCTCTTCCAAACCAAAACCAAGTTACCAAACCAAAACCAAGCTGCCCTTCTCCAAAATTTCCTCCGATCATTTCCGTGTGGCTAAATATGCTGGGGCAACATCTTTCAGCTGAAGAAGAAACGAGATAAAGAGCGGAAAACGGGCGAAAGTCGAGATGCGAAAGATCAGCCCCTGCCATGCGCCCACTCACGCTCAGAGGTGGGCTTTTTCATTGCGTGGGAAACATCCGACCGAGCGGTAGCAAGCGGACGGGGCTCCTCTCACTTCCCCGCCCACGAGTTTTGTGCGCCCCGGTGCCAGGTCGGGCGAAGTTGTGACTTTAAGTCGTACTTCTGTGGTTGAAGAAACTTTTCATCCTATCTCATCAGCCAGCGTATTTCTTTTTGTGTAGAAAAGAAACAGATTAGTTTTTAGTATAATTTTTTTTTTTCTTCGTTTTTTTTTATCATAAAGAGATTGTTGTTAAAGAATATTATGTCTTGGTAATTTTCCGTAGGATTCTTATATCCATTAAATTAATAGAAGATACAAACATATCTCCAAGTTTATTTTTAAATGCCAATAAGTTTGATAAACGTTAATTGTATTGATACTTGACGAAGATAATAATCGTCGCTTTATCAAAATAAGCCAAGTGCAAACAGCTTATTTGCCAAAAAATTAAAACTTATGACTTTATTTATATGCAAAATCACTAAACTAATATTTGTGAGAGCATCGTAAGTGAAAATAAATATCAATATAAACTTCTCCAAGATTCCAAGATAACATTTCTCCCAAAGTATAAAAAAATACCAAACGTTTAAAAAAACATTAATAACACTTTGATCAGCGAGAGAAACTGAAACTCTTCAGCAAAAGCTCTGAAAAAGTCACCTGCCCCAGCTAACATTTAATCCTCTGACAAGCAGCTAAGTACTGTTATGAGCTTCTAAAATAGTCTTCTGCTGGAAATCATATCTTGAAGAGAAATCCTCGCTGAGCTCCATTTCTTCATTCTCCCGAAGGACGAAGGAAAATGTGAAATCCTTGTTTATTTCATCCTGAAAGCTTGATCGTTTCCATTTTATACACATCAGAAAGTTCGAAGGACAACTTGCGACGATGGCCATCATCAGTGCTATCTGTCGGTAACGACTCCCAGACACCAAAGTTATTTCTTTCCCTCGGATCGTTTTGGTTTCTGCTACTCTGTGCTATCGGGTAAGTTGGACTCATTATTTACCGAACTGTGCTTTTTTACTTTTTTTTCTAACATATCTTATCTTAACAGAAAGCTACGCATTGGAATCACTGTGACATTAGATATTCCAATTACCCATTCGATACACAGATTTTTTTTTTTTTTTTTTTTTTTTTTTTACAGTTTGATGAATGCATAGGACTTTTATAACGTAGCTATTTGAATTGTAAATAAGAATTGTTTTATCTGCAATAAATAAATAAATAAATAATGTAGCCAGAATAATTTACAATAAGTTATACTTAAAATTTAAATAATTTTAAAGTATATATCAAAATTTGAAAAGTTATAATTTAATTGTAAATGCAAGAATTTTTTTTTTTTTTATAATGTAGCTATTTGAATTGCAAATAAGAATTGTTTATTGACAAAATAAATAAATATATAAATTGTAAATCGAATAATTTACAAAAGTTATAATTAAAATTTAAATGATTTTAAAGTAACTATCGAAAACGTGAAAACGTATAGTTTAATTGCAATGATTTTTAATTTTAATTTTTTACTGGATGGAATTGTTGATCCGATAATGAATTAATTAAATTATAAAATAAAATAATATATTTCATTTATGGATATCTTCTGTTAAATGATTTTAGCACATCTATAATCGAAAAGATAAATTGTAAACGTAGTTATGTTGGAATTTAGTGTACATAGCTAAACGTGCAAAAAGCTATAATTGAATGGCAATCGATTTAAAATTTAATTTATTACTCATGCCATTGATGATCAGATAATTAATTAATAAATTAAATGGTAAATAAAATATGTGGTTAAACAGTAAAACTATGAATATTCAATGTATAATATCTTCACTTAAAAGTAAATATTAGAGACGCTCAAAAGCGTCTAAATTGTACAGTGTTAAAAATGTAAATGATTTAAATTTTTAATTTATTACTGATGCAATTGATGATCTTATAATTAATTAATTAAACGCTTAAATAAAATATCTGATTAAACAGTATACTATGAATAAATTTATGATACCTTCTCTAAAATGATTATATAGTAAATACCAAAGACGTGAAATTGAATTGTAAACGATATAAATTTTAATTTATTACTGATGCAATTGATAGCATAATTCATTAACTAAATAGTAAAATAAAATCTATGGTTAAAAAGTTTACCATGAGATATATTTTGTTTATAATATCTCCTCTTAAATGATATTAAAAGTAAATCTATAGTTGAAAAGATAAATATATAAAATATATGTTGAATTCTTTTATAGCTAAACGTGTAAAAGCTATAATTGAATTTTTAATGAATTTTTAATTAAATTATTATTAATTCATTAATTAAATGGTAAAAATAAAATATGTGGTTAAAAATATAATATGAATATATTTCAGTTTAGATATCTTCTGTTAAATGATTTTAAAAAGTAAATATCAAGAGTGAAGCTATAATTTAATTGCAATGATTAGAATTCCAATTTATTATTGATGCAGTTGATGATCAAAATAATTAATTAATTAAATGAAAAAATAAAAATTTGTGGTTAAACAGTATACAATGAACTCATTTCAGTTTATGATATCTTTTCTTAAATGATTTTTAAGTAAATATCAAAGTCGTGTAAAAGCAAATGATTCAAATAGTAATTTATTACAGATGTAATTGACAATCAGATAATTAATTAATTAAAAATAAAAATATGTGGGTAAACAGTATAAGAATATATTTCAGTTAGTTTATCTCATCTCTTAAATGATTTTAAAATAAATGTTAAAAACGTGAAAAGGTATAATTTAATTGCAATGATTCAAAATTTAAATTTATTGTATTGATGCAATTGATGATCCGATAATTAATTATTTAAATGATAAAAATATGTGGTTAAGCTAAATAATATTCTTTTATTTCCATTTATGATATCATCTCATTTGTGTTAATTGATAAAAGAAATGACTTGAATTCAGTTATTTTCTTAAATTCGTGATTGTATCTCATTTTTTCTAAGCATAAATTTAAATAAACTGAATTAAGTTTTACAAAACTTACAAATTTAAAAATACAGAAAATGAAGCTGAAAACTTCTATTTAAAATAACTTAAATATGTAATTTTTTTTAATGAACAATATTAATTTCTCTTATAAAACTGGAAAATAAATTAGAATTAAATGCAAATGCACTTGATCTTTATTTACTTTTAAATTATATCTGAAAAGAAATTTGTAATTTGAAATTGAAAATGAAAAGAAAAGAAAAGAAAAGTTGAAATAAAATAGATTAGGATAGAGCATTAATTTATTATTTAAAATATATTTTACAATATTTGTGTGAATGTAATAATGCATATAAATTGCTATTTAAATCGTATTAAATATTAAAAGTTGATAAATGTTGAAATTAAATAAATAATTATAATAAATACTAAAATTAAATAAATAATTATCATAAATACTAAAAATTAAATAAATAATTAGTGGGAAAGAAATATTAAAAGTTAATGAAATAAATTATTTAACATAATGAAACGTTTAATTGAACATTTTAGTTTTAATTACACTAATATTTTGAAAGTATAGTGTTTGAAGTTAGCGTTTTTGATGTTACATGTCCTTTTATCTTTGTTTTGAAACAGGATGTTTTAATTACACATATCATTCTTTAATGATGATAACACAAAAAAATATTTTCAATTAGTTAAAAAATAATTTCCTTATTTCGAAGAATTTTTTAAAAGGTTAAAGTTTTAAATATAAGCTCAGAGAAAATTTCTTACAGCGCTTTTATTATATTTATACATACTAAAACATATTTATTTGATTTAAAAAATTAATAATGTATTCATATTGAATTATTTTAAAGAAAATTAAAAAACAGAACTACAGATAAAGATAACTAAAAGATAATAAAAGCATTTAATTTTATGTATGATAATCACTAAATTATCATACATAAAAATTAAATGCTTTTAAGTTAATTATAAGTGGAAAGTAATTAAGTAGTTATACTAATAATTTAAGTAATAAGTTAGTGCAATTAAGTTAAAACATTAAATTGATTTATTTAGATTATTCGGAAATGAAATCTAATTCAGGATTTCAATAGTTATTTTTATTATATATTTTTTAGATGACTGTCAGTCAGAAATATTAATACTGTATTAATTTTCACGCTAAAAATATTAATTATATTCCATGAAATTCATGTTAATATTTTTCTTATTTAGTGAAAAGATACAGATTTTAATCTAATGATATTAAATTTTAAAAATATATTAAATGGTACATACAGAAAATATAATAAATAATATTTTGACAGAAAAATATAAATATGATAATATTTTTCAAGCAAATAATTAATAATAATAAATTTTAATAATAATAATTAAATTAAAATTTTTAATTATAATAATATTTTTTAATTATAATAATAATTTTTAATAATAACAATTAAATTCTAAGAAATTTATCTTAATAATTGATTAAATGTTTAAACATATTAAATGTTTAAACATATTAAACATTTAAACTTATTGACAGCCAAAAGTTGATACGAAATGGATTTGAAATCAATTTTTGGGTCTACTATAATATTGTATTGGTTTTATAAAAATTATAATTCTTAGAACATTGACCATTTTTTAATCGATTAAAATGTTTCTAACTGAAAGACATTATTTTTTTATTAATATGGTGGTATGCTATTATAAAAAAAATTAATTTCGTCTGATTTAGAAATATAAGTAACTTTTATACCAAGGAACATAGACAATTAGTAAGACGATCTGCAACATGGAATTAATTGCATTAAAGAAATATGGAATTAAGAATAAGAACAACATAGTTAATTTATAATTAATTGTTGATTTAATTATATTTATAATATAATGTTACAAGAAAGGATACTAAAATAATTATGTATTTTATTCTTCAATTCCTACTATTAGTTCTCACTCTCCTTATATATATCTTGTTCAAATTTTCAATTGTTAATAAAATACTTTTTATTCATCCACTCAAAATAAATGAAAATTATTTATAAAGCACTCCGCAATATAGTGAAAAAGAAGGAATTGACTTTAATTTTTTTTTTTTATGCTACTTGTTTTTTGTTTAGAATTATGTTGACTTAAAAATTCTTTTAACATTTGATACGAAATTCCAGATACTAAATTCAACTCAAATGGCTTTACATTTACTGCAATAAGGAAATATGGATAGTTCATTTATAGTTAAATGTTTGATTTATTCATACTTATAATATAATGTTATAAAAACAATACTAAAAAAAGTAATAATTTATTTTCGTTTGGAACTGCGTTGATTTAACAATTGCTTTAATATTTTATACGAAGTTGCAGATGCTCAATTCAACTCAGATGAGTTTTACATTTAAATTTAAACACATTTGAACTGATATTTACACTTTTATTATTATATTTTGAGATGATATTTATACTTTTATTGTTATATTTTGAGCAGATATTTGAGCTTTGATATTTACGCACTTTTTTTTTTCATAAAATTACTGACAGATTTTAAAAGTTATATTCTGATAAAATAGCAACAAAATAAATAACGGCATAAAGTGTTGAATATGAATCTCTTTAACTCAAATCGTTCCAATTTACAATGGTATGATATTTTTAAATATCTTTATCTGATAAATAAAATTTATAATTTTAAAAACTGATTTAATTTTATTAAAATCATAATAAGTAGCACAGATGCATTTCATGTATAAATATTAAAAATCATTTGATAACTGTCAAGGGAATTAAAGTTAAAGTAACAGTTAAAAAACAATTCATGGCATTGATAATTAAATAAAAGTGCAATTTAATGATAAAATGCAAAATATGTAGAAATATTCCTTTACTGAAAGCTGAAAAAAAAGTAATTATCGCACATTTAATTGCTTTTAAATTGAATTTCTATAAAACAGTTTATTAAATTACCATTTAAATTCAGATAATTATAGATTTCCCCCTAGGCTATACTTTGTTGATCACTTTATTATTGTAATTCTAGCGAATTATAAAAATTATTTTCTTTTCTATAAAAATAAACCTTCTTTAGCTGTAATTTCGATGCAATTGGTTAATGCATTATATAAAATAACATATTAAGCATATAATAATTGCATTAATAAACATATAAAAATTTCTACAATAAAACATTATAAATAACATAAAAATTACAACATATGAAATAAAAATATTATAAAATAATTGCATTAATAAATTAGGTGCAGCAAATTGATTCTAATTGTTTTATTTTTTCATTGCTTTTAAGGGTTTTTACTTAAGTGCAGTCCCTTTAACATAAAATTTGACAAAAAAAAACTTAATATTTATAAAAACATAAAATAAAGACAATATATAAAAAGAAAATAATATATATTTTACAAAAAATATAAAAGTTAATGCAATTATTTGAATTTATGAACTAACAAAGAAATAGTCTCATTAATATTTCAGATATATTTCTACTGATTTAAAAATACTGATGAGAAAACAAAATGATTAAATGAATACTATATTCTGTCTTCTAAATGTCACTCTAAATAAAGTATATGATTAATATTTAATCAGTATAAATAAGTATTTGACTAGTATAAATAAAATGTTATAATTATAAATTATGTATAATTTTTTATGACATATATAAAATAATATATATAAAAAATCTATAAAATATATACTTTGCAAAAATTATAGGAGTTAACACAGTTATTTGAATTTCTGAACCAACAGGGAAAATGTCTACTTTTAACTTTATAATTATCTTATCATAACTTTATAATTATCATATATATTAATCTTTATACCATAAGCAAGGGCTGCACCGACGTTACTCATTTGCACTACCCAGGGAGCACAAGTAACTTGAAGATGTGTGCTACGGACGCGAGTAACACTACCCCAACAACGCTCTACGATCATATTAGACTAAGACTTACGGCTTCAAGTGGTTCCCGAACCATTAAAATCATCCATGGCACCACCGGTTCTCGAACCCGAAAGCTGTGGTACATAGCGCCAAAGCGCTGGTCACTCGGAAACCAGGCCCCATATTTCAGATATACTACTGTGCCCAAAATGAATATGAATGAATATATAATAAAATATGTATATTTTATTATATGAATGAATATATATATAACAATAACAGTAATGAATATATATAATTAAAAACATTGTTTTAAATATGGAAATGTTTTTCAAAGAAAAACAGAAAATAAGTAATTTAATTTAAACTTTTAAAAGTTATAATTAAATATGTAAAGCATTTGTGTCTAGAAAAACTGGTTGAAAGTAAAAAAAGAGGGTTAGAAATTAGAGTGTTTGTAAAAAATACTTTGTAATATAGTTTTGCTATGTTTGAAGCTGTATTCAGTAAAATTATGCAAAAAGTCATGGAATTTTCCCTTACATACTCCTTGACACACTTGTTTATGCCGCCTTAGAGTGATGGTGAAACCACATTTTCACTTTGCCCTTGGCTCTCTGTTTATCTTTTGTTTCAAATAATGCAAATCAAAACTGTCAAATTCTTAATAATAAATAAAATAATTCACGAAACAAAAAATTCAAAACTGCTCTTATCCTGACGTTTTATTATCTCTGAACAGCAAAACAATGAAATTTTGCTATTGCAGTGGAAAAGAAAAATTTTATCGTCGATATTATTTAGAATTGAAACTTTGAATATTGATGTCTCATTGTTGACTCATCCTCATTGTCTCACAGCGCTGACGGCATCCACGAAAGATTTACTCCATGTACACTAACAGCACTCGTGATGGAGCAACCGTAAGCAGAAATGGTACTTAGCTCCGAATCGCGAAGAAAGACGGCAATGCCTTCAGGGTGAACTTTTAGTGGGACCCGCCCCCCTTTGCGTGTCGTATGGAGAAAGCCTTGACAACACCCACAAGCAGGTTGCTCACCTTATGCAAGATGCTGACATCAAAAAGTTCATCGAATCTCCTCGTGTTTGAGATAGTGTCAACAATGCTCATTAGCGGTGCAATACTGCCACTAAGTTTAAAATCAAGCGAAACTCTGTTGTTGCTTATTCCTAATTGTGATATTTGATGTTGAACACTCTCTCTCCTCTTGCACTGTAGGCCGTCTGATGGCCAATTGAAGAGCGCCTGGGCCTGTGGTACCGCACGTCTTTAGGTTCGAATCATGGCAGTGGCATGGGTTTTGTTAGTGTTTCAGAATCAACGTTAAACTGTAGGTTCCGTTTCCTAATTAGCCCAAAGTGTGAACAAAAATGACAGTAGAGCAATAAATCGAACAAAATCTCTTAATTGTAACTTATTATAATAAAACAACTGTAATATCTTTAATTATTAAATTTCTATTAAAATCGTATAATGTATACCTTAGAGAATAAATAAAATAACTGATTTGGTGAACATTATAATTTGGATCTAATTTAAATTTCATCACACTTAAGATTAGATCGCATTTTTAAAGACACGCAAGTAAAAAAAAAAGGACAAACACCAGCCGCAGCTTCAGTGAGATTACAGTAATATATGAGCAGCAGTGCTTTCCTGCGTAAGCTTGAAAGACGTATCTTACAGGTGAGGAGTTGGTCAAAAGTTTTCTTTGACTATAATTGAATTTTTGGAAACTCATGAAAGATTCAAAATATTCACACTTAAATAATATATTTAGATGCAATATGTGTATTATATGTAATATATTATGCTCATATGGGGCCGGGCGGCCGAGTGACTAGCGCCTGGTGCTCTATAAAAATTTAGCAACACTTACTTGAATTGTTATTAAAGAAATAACTGTATTTGCCAGTGAATTGAATTACCTCCTCACTTGATTTTAACATTAATCCACATAATTGGAAACAACTAAAAATATATTTTATGAAAAATCGAGATTCATACCGACTCTTGACTCGACTCTTGCCTCCCTTTTGACTCCACCTCCATCTTTACTCCAAGCAACTTTGCTAAATTGAATTGTGAAACACCTAGCTCTAAACAAATGATTTTCACAATGTCTTCATAAACTAGGCGATGATCAT